>WNGS01003918.1:19297-24297 GCA_020271785.1 Procambarus virginalis
AGCTGTATTACATCACTTAACTCCAGTATCTTTGATCTTACTCCATCTATGTTGGTGTATGCAATCTTCAGGAACTTGTTCCCCCTCTTCTTATTTTTTACTCCCCCCTTTCTCTAATGATTTTGTTGGTTTGCCTTTATGTACCACTTTACTGGTCTGCCTACCCCTATCACTTTGTAGAAAAAGAAATTGATTTCTTCTTCATTCCTGCTCTCATTTAAAAGTGTGTGTGTGTGTGAGGCTGCCGGGGTGACTATTAGGTAATACCTATGTTCAGTAGGTTTAGTCCTCCTTTGTGCCTCCGAGGTTGCTCACTTCGCAGGGGCCAGTTTGCCCAGATAATGCAAGATTACAACTGGCTTTGGCAGCACCAGTGCCTGAGCTTCCCATAGGAACACATCCCCCTGTGGGGCCTTGGAAACCCTTGTCAGGGCTTAGTTGACCAGTGGACGTGTCCTCTGAGTCCCATCTCGCCTTGTGTGAGTTTGAGGATTGTTCGTTGTCCCTGTCTCAGGTTGATGACCACCTGTTTTGCCTCCATCATGCTGCTTGTTAAGTCGACGACACCTTCGACCTGGAGTCTTGCGAGACTTGTTCTCTGCTCGTACTCCAATTTACCCATTCTGATTGAGCTGAGGTTAGGGCTCAAGCAGCTCGTGCATTGCATGCTAGGTTTATGTTGCTACAATGCACTCCGTTGGTTGCCTGCTCAATTGCCCTGGGGCTACCCCATTTTGGTTTTAGGGACCCGGACTCGGGGAGTTTTTTTTTTAAGATATATACAAGAGTTGTTACATTCTTGTACAGCCATTAGTACGCGTAGCGTTTCGGGCAGGTCCCTGGAATACGAGCCCCGCTGCGAAGAATCGTTTTTACAACCAAGTACAGTACACATTTTACTGTCGAGTTAAACAGAGGCTACAGTTAAGGATTTGCACCCAGTAAATCCTCCCCAGCCAGGATACGAACCCATGACAAGGCGCTCGCAGAATGCCAGGCGAGTGTCTTACCACTACACTACGGAGACTGGTGGTTTATAGTAGACAAAGTTGCTATTCTAACATGTATCATTCCAAGTAGCATTGCAGGTAAGTCATACGACTTGTTTAAGGAAGGATTATTACAATGACACAGTCAAATAAAAAAATAAAAAATAAATCATCTTTGTAATGAATATTAACTATTTTACATTACTGATATTGTAAGATGCAAGAGTGTTAGAACATTTATTGAAGTATCAACTATGAGGGCAGTTACACTAGAGTGAGAGATTTAAAGGATGGCTGCAGAGGGAAGATAAAAGGTGAGAATTGGGTAGCAATAATAAATGATGGGATGGGCACACAACCAATCGACCTCACGGAACATACTTCTGTTTAAAGATAAAAATGTGTTTAAGAGTAGAACATTTAAGCTCCTTTTAAACTGTATTATTTCCCAGAGTGCACAACCGGAATTTAAAAATATGTAATGTGAATTTGGTGTGATAGTGTTTGGTAGTTGTGCTCTCACTGGAATATTTTAACATTTTTACTTGAATACATAATGACTTGTGCAGCCAAACCCAGTTAATAGTTTGACCAATAGGTTTTTACTTATATGAATATTTGTTGAATAAGATTTAAGCTGTTTTCTTTTTGTCTAAGAAAGGTTTGTTTGAATTTTTAAAATGCTTTGTGTATTTGCACAGTTTGTAGTAAGCAAGGAAGTCATCACTGTGTGGTGTGATAAAGCACTGACAAGACATGAAATGGATACCTTTATTATAAAATTGGTTATGCCATTTGAAGAAAATTTAGTTTAGTTTGGGTACTACACTGCTGAAGGCTTTGTATCTATATGGGACAGCACGAAAGATTGTCATTCAATAAAGAACAGTCAAAGATCCGAGTGCCTTAGAAATCAATCTGAACTTCTCTCCAGATTATGAATAGATTAGTGGAATAATTATCAGTAACATGAGGTTCTTCATCTGAGCATGACGCATGTTCTGGAGCATAGTCAAGAACTATATATATTATTCTAGTCCATCTAAGTATTGGGTAATTACTTACAAAGTTTGTGGTAGTTTGATTTAGCCTCCATCAACTACATACTTTTCTGATCAGTCATAACACAAATTAAAATTTAAATACAATGAGTTGATTCTTAATAGTCCACCATTTTCACAGCACAAAGAACTGCTTAGTTTTTGTATTTGAAAGAGTATTAACATGCAACTGTTGTCAGTTTTAAGTTAAGTTGCTCTTGGATGAGTTTATATTACAGTACTTATCTGATCTGTATTACTTGGATTAGCATGTTACTTAACAAAACTTCAGTATTGTAAAATGTGCTTTCTTGCACAGCCATTACAATGAAATAAGATTGATACCCCAGTACATATATACATTAAAAAATGGAGCAGGAATTTATAGTAGAGTACAAGCTTTGGTGGTGTGAAGTGTGAGGGTCTATAACAAACACAGTCCATGCATATAATTTAAATACCCATAACTATTTTATTTAGGCTGCTGATAGTCTTAGGTTTACATATATGTGCAAGACTTACTAGTACAACACTTGTGGTAACTGTGGATTACAACCAGTAAATTCATGGAGTATTTTAAATGTTTTTTGCTGAATATATGTGTGATGGCAGTGACAGGTAAAGGCCAGTGTTGGAAGCCAGGTGATGGAATATTGATGATGGAGGACGGCACTACACAGGAGTGCTGTTAGAGGTTCATTAGTGTCAATGAAAAACATCAGTTATATTTCTCAATGTATTTCTGTGTAGTTAGTATCTAAATTTTACTTGTGAGAATGTTTTCTGTGTGTTTTTCTGAAATTACACTTTGTATTTCTCATATTTCCTATCAAGGAGAATATTTAATTATTCTATTATCAGAATTTTATGCTTAATGTTATGATAAGTGTATAGGTCATAATTAGGCCATGTTTTGAAGGCTGTGTATCTAGCTGTATACAAGTGGAACTGGAAGTTTTTAACATTTTCTATTTATTTTTTATGTGCTTAGGAATATGAACATTAAATTGCACTGTTTTGATAGCTAACAAAATTCATTTTTATGCAGGATTTAATTAATTTAGGTCTTGGGGAATTTAGTTTAAAACTAATTATGCACTATTCACCCTTACTGATTTTTTAAATTATCATGTATACATTTTATTATAAACTTTATATTGCCTAGAGGTGGTGGATTTTTATATTAGGTATAGTTATTGCAAGCTCATCACTCTAGAATAAGTCTTGGTAATTCATATTATGTAGTCTTGTAGTCTAGAGCAGTGCACAGCAGTCTATTTCTGTTGCTAATTTTCTGGTTATCTAGTTAGCAAAAATGATCAAAATCATCAGTGTTTATGTAACAGGTAAGTCTGGTATCCAGTTTACAGTCTAGTTCAGTGACAAGTGTGTCTTTTCAGCACTAAAGAAAATGCACAAATCAACTTTAGTTCACAATTCCACCCAACTATGAGTTCTGCATTTTATATTTTTGCATACATGTGATTTATAGTCAGGGAAGACAAGTCTGGCAGCATATACCGTACTGTACAGTACGATACAATCTCGAAAGTCCAGCACCCTCAGGACCGAGTTGTTGCCGTACTAATAATTTTGCCAGAGTATTTAATATATCAAGTACTGTACTCTATATATTTTTCTTTATTTTTGTTTTCATGATTTTATATAGTCCTACCACATTGGTAAGGTAAAGAAATAATGCATATCTTTACCAATGAAGTTTTATTTATCCCATATTTAGTCTAAAATTTTGTTTATTTAGTTTACATATTTGCCAGAAATTAGAGTTTTTACTCTAAAGTGATTTATTCAAACTAAGGAAGAGATAGACTAAACTAGAGATAATGAATTCCTTGTGGTGACATATAGCCCAACTTAGGTTGAAGCTTGAAAGATAGGCAGCAGGAGTAATAATTCACCCTTTGTTAGAGCTTGTCAAGATATACTGAGGCATAAAAAATTATCTAGCATCAGTTAAGGGCTCAATGGTTTGACTTTGAGGTTGCTCCACCTAAATGGTCACGCCAGTCGCAAGAGATCATTTTGGCATACTGGGACCAGAGCCAGAACCTGGCTCCCCTCACAGGGGCACAAAGTGAGAGTGACAATTCACCACCCCACTGGGAAAGCATCCACAAAGTCAGTGATGCATTACTGATAAATGGAGGATTCACAGAAAACAAAGCCTAGAAACTGCCAAACAACTTTGCAAATGATTAAAACAAAATGAGATTCACTCAAAACAAGCTTAAACTGGTTAGTAGTGGTCGTCACCCTGAGTGGGTCAGCCCCAGCTGACTTCCTTGACCAGCCAGTTGTGTCTCAGATGTGGTGGTGTTTGAAGCTACCTGTAGTGCTCTGCTCCATCAGTCATGGGCAAGCCCTTCTGCTTCAAGTTAAGTGTTGGCTGTCCTTGGACCTTATACTGCAGGAGCCATTTTGATGTATATGCTTCACATGTTCTTTAGTATTAGTTTCACATGTAATTTTTCTTTCCAGCTTGTTGTGTGGGCTTGGCTTGGAATTTGTGCTTCAGGTTGCATGTGTTTGGGGTTTTCTTCTCTAGGGGCCTGCTAGTGATGTCCCTGCACTGACAGTTAATTTTCTGTTGTATTGGGGCATTCGTCTCTGAGAGACCAGATCCCAGGGTGGAGAGCCTCGTTTTGGGCTGTTCATGAGTTTTTGACTATTGTTTGGGGCCCTTGGCAGGGGGCTGTTCTGTTTAGTTGTGTGAGGTACTCTAGGGCAATTACAATAAGAGGTTGTTCTGGAAACTGGAAAATATTGGACGGGTGAAAGGTAAGCTTCTAACATGGATGAAAAAATTTTCCGACTGATAGAAAAATGAGAGCAATAATCAGAAGCAATGTATCGGACTGGAGAAATGTCACAAGTGGAGTACCACAGGGTTCAGTTCTTGCACCGGTGATGTTCATTGTCTACATAAATGATCTACCAGTTGGTATACAGA
>WNGS01003918.1:29297-33612 GCA_020271785.1 Procambarus virginalis
TTAACCCTTCAATTGCGCATCGCATCATATGATGCTTTGTCCGCTTGCAGTAATTGCGCATCGCATCATATGATGCTTTGTCCGACTTGCAGTAAATTGCGCATCGCATCATATGATGCGCGGCATACCAAGCACGATTTGAAAGGCCCGCGGGGTAGAGGGGGTCCCCATACACTGCCCAGGGGCTATAGTAAACAGCCGCCATTTTGAAAAAAAAATCTAGCTCACGCTACCATCGCTTGGGAGGCCTCAGTTACCCAGCAGCCACCATGTTGAGCGCACGGCCGAATGCTTCCCGGGCACGCCCCACGCAATCACTCATCCAAGAGCAAATAACCAGTGAATTATTTTCCAATGGTGAGGAAAGTGACTTTGATGACTCTGATATTGATAAAGACTACACACAATTGACCGATGTTGATAGCACGGACAGTGAATATGAGATACAGCCGCCTCCCATGGCGAGGCCTATACGCTCACCCATGCCGCCTTGGCCATGTCTACCCCAATTCTCCCTCGGCCACACAGTTCCTGTGATTATTTAGAGTCTGAGGATATTTTCGGTGACGAGTCAGAGGAAGGTGACTCTTTTTCTGGTTTTAGTGAAGTGGAATCAGAACATTGTGTTACCGAGCCTGGTGCCAGTAGCAGTGGTGTTACTGGGCGAGATTTTGTCACGTCAGCAGCGTCTCGGCCAGCCAAGCGCCACGCATGGAAAACATGTGGCACCAAGAGATTCATGTTCACATGCCTCTACCTCATGTGCATGTGCCTCTACCTCACGTGCACGTGCCTCTACCTCACGTGCACGTGCCTCTACCTCACGTGCACGTGCCTCTACCTCGCGTGCAGGTAGCGGCCGTACTGTGCGTAGACGGGCTTCAGCTCCTGGTCCACGGGGTGCATCGCTTCCTCGCCGTAGTGCCTCTGCTGTGTCCCATGTTGCGTCCCCTGCATCTTGCAGGACACCAGGTGTATTAGTGTGGAGTGATGGTGCTGGTTTTATTCCCGAATTCCTGCCTTTGACGATAAAGACGTTGGGATTACAGATCTTTTCCCTGATAATGGTGATGATATGAGTGAATGTGATTATTTACCGCATTCTATGATGAGCCACTCATGGAATATATTGTACACAACGAACTTTCATGCGGCTCATCTCATTAGAAAGAGAGAACAGAATTTCACGCTTGCAACGTTGGAAAAACACCAATATAGGTGAAATGTATGTGTTTCTTGCAATATGTATGTTGATGAAACACCGTGTCAAACACGCTCTCACAGATTACTGGAGCAAAGATCTGACTTCCAACACCTTTCTTCGGGAAATGTATGTCCAGAGACAGATTTCAGATACTCCTCAGATGTGTGCATTTTGCAACTAATGAGGACCAGACTGAGGAGGATAGACTTTGGCAAGTGAGGCACTATATGAATGAGGTGATTGGAAAATTCAGAGATTTTTACATACCAGCACAGAAGCTGGTGATTGACGAATCCCTTATACTATTCAAAGGACGGTTTCATTCAAACATTATATTCCCTCAAAACGAAACAGATTTGGCTTGAAATTCTTTGTACTGTGTGACTGTGAAACAGGATACGTGTTACACATGATTCTGTATTCAGCTAGCAATGTAGACATTCCTGGTAACGACGAACATGGATTTCTGGTAGTGTGGTGAAGTCACTGATGGCACCATGGATGAACAAGGGCCACATCCTATACACAGATAATTACTATACAAGTCCATTGCTAGCTAAGTTCTTGGTTGAAAATAGAACCGGGTTGGTTGGCACAGTAAAGCCACGAAGAAGGGAAATGGCAGTGTTGAAGGTGGACTTGCAGTTGGTGAGTGCCAGGTACGGAAATGTGATGAAATACTCTCGTACGTTGGAAAGGCAAGAGAGAAGTGAACCTGCTGACAACGTTCATGATGGTACAATGTTGAAACAGTGGCAAGGTGCACCGTGTAATGAGAGAACCAGTATATAAGCCAGATTGTGTTCTTGACTAAAATATGAACATGCGTTTGATTGATAAGGGACATGATGATTGGCACTATCGAGTGTGTGCGGAAACATTGAGGGGACGAAAAAAAGTGTTTTCCATCTTGTTGTCATATGAGCATGTTGAACAGCTATAATTGTACCTGGTGAAAACTGGACGTAAACCTATTTTCCGTACATTTGCTTTTACACTTGCAACACAGTTATTAACAAAGTTTGGTCAAGAAGTCCTGGCATACGAAGACCAATCATGAACCCAGTTGCAGCATGATGCAACACCCATGCGCGCTCACATAGATGCCTTTCAGCAACACAGACCAAAGAATTTGCCAGCAGGTGGAAAGCGTGCAATAGGCCAAAGTGCATGCGTAGTATGTAAAACAGCAACCTAATGTTTATACTCGGTTTTCAATAATATAGTCGGAAATTCAATTTTCATCGTGTTAGACCGGTTCTTTTAATGTTTGGTTATGGAAAGCGACGAATCTAATAAAAATTCTTAAACAATTTATAAAATTGTTCGCAAAATAAAGGCACGTACAGTATTTTAAAACTAGTCCCCATAATAATAGAGGGGCATAACCTGAAATTTTAAACAAATATTTTTAATTTTGGACACTGATCATCACAAAATTATTATATCTTTCCAGTGTTCTGACAAATTTTTGTTTTACATCTTTCATTTTGGTATCAAATTGCAATAAAAATAGGAATAATGTTAACAAATATTTTACAAAATTGACCTAAAAAACGTATTTTAATCTTCAAGTGTTCTGACATAATTTTTTGTGTTACATCTTTCATTTGGATATCAAATTGTGTGCACTCTAAAGTCGCTTATTTTTAAACTATCCGAGGGTTGATCAGAAAAAAACTGAATTTTATACAAATATTTTTGGGTGATGCGCAGTCCTGTCCTCTGCTGGCCGAGAGAAAAAAAGTGGACGTGATCGTTGTCCAAAGCAAGCGATAGTCTGTAAAAGATGTCTGAAGTTGGAAAGCAGAGAATATGCTCCTCTCACAATGTTCCTTTTGTGTTCCTCTGGCAAAAGACTTACTATCCAAAACACATATAGTATATTACCTAAGTTGTAGTTACAGGATGAGAGCTACGCTCGTGGTGTCCCGTCTTCCCAGCACTCTTGTCATATAAGCCTTTTTTGTGAAACTACTGAACGGTTTTGGCCTCACACCGCCTTCTCCTAACTTGTTCCAACCGCTACCACTCTTTAAGAAGATGAATTTTTTACGTTTCTCCGGCAGCTTGTGTTTGTCTAGTTTAAATCATATGACCTCTTGTTCTTGAAGTTCCGGTCTCAGGAATCTTCCCATTCATTTTATCGATTCTGTTACGTATTTGACGTAGTGATCATATTCGCTCTTTTCCTTCTATCTTCTAGTTTTCTGCAATTAATGCCTCTAACCTCTCCTCGTAGCTCATTGTCTTCATTTTGGGAGCCACTTAGTGGCACGCCTTTGCACCTTTTCCATTATGTTGATGTGATTATAAGATGGGCCAACAAACAACCAGCTGCATATTCCAGCTTTTGTGTAATAAAAGTCTTGAACCAATTTTAGTATTTTTCCATCCATGTATTAAAAGCAATTCTGAGGTTAGAGTGTAGCATGGCTCTCGCACAATATTCTTTGTGGTACTCAGGTGATAGTTTGCTATCTTGAACCACCCCTAGATATCTTGCTTTATTAGAATTCTTTAAAAGATTTCATACATAATTTATAGGTTGTGTGGTCTCGTTTTCCAATTTCCCACATTCCATAACATGGCATTTATTCACATTAAATTCCATTTGCCAATGTTGCTCCATATACTTATTTGTCCAAGGTCTTCTTGAAGGCCATGACAATCTTCTAGGTTTCTTATATTCCCTATTATCTTCGAATCATCAGCAAACATGTCATGTAATTCTGTAATCCCCCTGGTAGATCGTCTAATAGACACATGAACATTACGGGCGTGGCCAAAAACTGAAACCTGTGGTACTCCTCGTGACATTCCTCCCATCCGATCCTTGCCTCTGATTACGGCCCTCATTTTCTGTCAGTTAGGAATTTTTCACCATGTTAGTGCTTAACTGCAATCCTCCAATCTGTTCTAGTTTACGACAACCCTTAATGGGGAAAATCTGTTTGAAAGCCTTTTTAGGTCCGATAGGCTGCAGTCAACCACACATCTCTTTCTGTCAAATCTCTGTTGGCACGTAAATAAAAACTGGAGTAAGTAGTTCCACAGGGTCTTCCAGATCGAAAAACATGCTGTCTGTCTGATATTATATAGTTTTCCTCA
>WNGS01003919.1:19405-38208 GCA_020271785.1 Procambarus virginalis
CAGCAGCAGTAGTAGTGGCCAACACTCCACAACCTCAGCAGCAGTAGTAGTGACCAACACTCCACAACACTCAGGAGCAGCAGTATGACCAACACTCCACAACACCTCAGCAGCAGCAGTAGTAGTGGCCACACTCCACAACACCTCAGGAGCAGCAGTAGTGACCAACACTCCACAACACCTCAGGAGCAGTAGTAGTGGCCACACTCCACAACACCTCAGCAGCAGCAGTAGTAGTGGCCAACACTCCACAACACCTCAGCAGCAGTAGTAGTGACCAACACTCCACAACACCTCAGCAGCAGCAGTAGTAGTGGCCAACACTCCACAACACCTCAGGAGCAGCAGTAGTGACCACACTCCACAACACCTCAGCAGCAGCAGTAGTAGTGGCCAACACTCCACAACACCTCAGCAGCAGTAGTAGTGACCAACACTCCACAACACCTCAGCAGCAGCAGTAGTAGTGGCCAACACTCCACAACACCTCAGGAGCAGCAGTAGTGACCAACACTCCACAACACCTCAGCAGCAGCAGTAGTGGCCAACACTCCACAACACCTCAGCAGCAGCAGTAGTGGCCAACACTCCACAACACCTCAGCAGCAGCACAGTAGTGACCAACACTCCACAACACCTCAGGAGCAGCAGTAGTGGTGGCCAACACTCCACAACACCTCAGGAGCAGCAGTAGTAGTGGCCAACACTCCACAACACCTCAGCAGCAGTAGTAGTGACCAACACTCCACAACACCTCAGCAGCAGCAGTAGTGACCAACACTCCACAACACCTCAGCAGCAGCAGTAGTAGTGACCAACACTCCACAACACCTCAGGAGCAGCAGTAGTAGTGGCCAACACTCCACAACACCTCAGGAGCAGCAGCAGTAGTGACCACACTCCACAACACCTCAGGAGCAGCAGCAGTAGTGGCCAACACTCCACAACACCTCAGAGCAGCAGTAGTAGTGACCAACACTCCACAACACCTCAGCAGCAGCAGTAGTGGCCAACACTCCACAACACCTCAGCAGCAGCAGTAGTGACCAACACTCCACAACACCTCAGGAGCAGCAGTAGTGTGGCCAACACTCCACAACACCTCAGGAGCAGCAGTAGTAGACCAACACTCCACAACACCTCAGGAGCAGCAGTAGTAGTGACCAACACTCCACAACACCTCAGAGCAGCAGTAGTAGTGGCCAACACTCCACAACACCTCAGGAGCAGCAGTAGTAGTGACCAACACTCCACAACACCTCAGCAGCAGCAGTAGTGGCCAACACTCCACAACACCTCAGCAGCATATATTGTGCCAACACTCCACAAACCTCAGCAGCTGCAGTAGTAGTGACCAACACTCCACAACACCTCAGCAGCAGCAGTAGTGACCAACACTCCACAACACTCAGCACAGCAGTAGTGGCCAACACTCCACAACACCTCAGCAGCAGCAGTAGTGACCNTAGTGGCCAACACTCCACAACACCTCAGGAGCAGCAGTAGTGGCCAACACTCCACAACACCTCAGGAGCAGCAGCAGTAGTGGCCAACACTCCACAACACCTCAGCAGCAGCAGTAGTTGCCAACACTCCACACCTCAGCAGCAGTAGTAGTGGCCAACACTCCACAACACCTCAGGAGCAGCAGTAGTGACCAACCTCCACAACACCTCAGCTGCAGTAGTAGTGCCAACACTCCACAACACCTCAGCAGCAGTAGTAGTGACCAACACTCCACAAACACCTCAGGAGCAGCAGTAGTGACCAACACTCCACAACACTCAGCAGCACATATTAGTGACCAACACTCCACAACACTCAGCAGCAGCAGTAGTGACCACACTCCACAACACCTCAGGAGCAGCAGTAGTAGTGACCAACACTCCACAACACCTCAGGAGCAGCAGTAGTGACCAACACTCCACAACACCTCAGCAGCAGCAGTAGTGACCAACACTCCACAACACCTCAGCAGCAGCGTAGTGACCAACACTCCACAACACCTCAGGAGCAGCCTAGTGGACCAACACTCCACAACACCTCAGGAGCAGTATAGTGACCAACACTCCAACACCCTCAGCAGCAGCAGTAGTGGCCAACACTCCACAACACCTCAGCAGCAGCATAGTGACCAACACTCCACAACACCTCAGGAGCAGCAGTAGTAGTGGTCAACACTCCACAACACCTCAGGAGCAGCAGTAGTGGCCAACACTCCACAACACCTCAGGAGCAGCAGTAGTAGTGGCCACACTCCACAACACCTCAGGAGCAGCAGTAGTATGGCCAACACTACACAACACCCTCAGGAGCAGCAGTAGTGGCCAACACTCCACAACACCTCAGCAGCAGTAGTGGCCAACACTCCACAACACCTCAGCAGCAGCAGTAGTGGCCAACACTCCACAACACCTCAGGAGCAGCAGTAGTGGCCAACACTCCACAACACCTCAGGAGCAGCAGTAGTGGCCAACACTCCACAACACCTCAGGAGCAGCAGTAGTGACCAACACTCCACAACACCTCAGGAGCAGCAGTAGTGGCCAACACTCCACACACCTCAGCAGCAGCAGTAGTGGCCAACACTCCACAACACCTCAGGAGCAGCAGTAGTGACCAACACTCCACAACACCTCAGGAGCAGCAGTAGTGACCAACACTCCACAACACCTCAGGAGCAGCAGTAGTGCCAACACTCCACAACACCTCAGGAGCAGCAGTAGTAGTGACCAACACTCCACAACACCTCAGGAGCAGCAGTAGTAGTGGCCAACACTCCACAACCCTCAGGAGCAGCAGCAGTAGTGACCAACACTCCACAACACCTCAGAGCAGTAGTAGTGACCAACACTCCACAACACCTCAGCAGCAGCAGTAGTGACCAACACTCCACAACACCTCAGGAGCAGCAGTAGTGGCCAACACTCCACAACACCTCAGCAGCAGCAGTAGTGACCAACACTCCACAACACCTCAGAGGCATAGTAGTGACCAACACTCCACAACACCTCAGGAGCAGCAGTAGTGACCAACACTCCACAACACCTCAGGAGCAGCAGTAGTGACCAACACTCCACAACACCTCAGCAGCAGCAGTAGTGACCAACACTCCACAACACCTCAGGAGCAGCAGTAGTGACCAACACTCCACAACACCTCAGCAGCAGCAGTAGTGACCAACACTCCACAACACCTCAGGAGCAGCAGTAGTAGTGCCAACACTCCACAACACCTCAGGAGCAGCAGTAGTGACCAACACTCCACAACACCTCAGCAGCAGCAGTAGTGGCCAACACTCCACAACACCTCAGCAGCAGTAGTAGTGGCCAACACTCCACAACACCTCAGCAGCAGCAGTAGTGACCAACACTCCACAACACCTCAGCAGCAGCAGTAGTGACCAACACTCCACAACACCTCAGCAGCAGCATAGTGACCAACACTCCACACACCTCAGCAGCAGTAGTAGTGACCAACACCCACAACACCTCAGCAGCAGCAGTAGTGACCAACACTCCACAACACCTCAGGAGCAGCAGTAGTGGCCAACACTCCACAACACCTCAGGAGCAGCAGTAGTGGCCAACACTCCACAACACCTCAGGAGCAGCAGTAGTGACCAACACTCCACAACACCTCAGCAGCAGCAGTAGTGACCAACACTCCACAACACCTCAGGAGCAGCAGCAGTAGTGCCAACACTCCACAACACCTCAGGAGCAGTAGTAGTGACCAACACTCCACAACACCTCAGCAGCAGTAGTAGTGACCACACTCCACAACACCTCAGCAGCAGTAGTAGTGACCAACACTCCACAACACCTCAGGAGCAGTAGTAGTGACCAACACTCCACAACACCTCAGCAGCAGCAGTAGTGACCAACACTCCACAACACCTCAGGAGCAGCAGTAGTAGTGGCCAACACTCCACAACACCTCAGGAGCAGCAGTAGTAGTGCCAACACTCCACAACACCTCAGCAGAGCAGTAGTAGTGACCAACACTCCACAACACCTCAGGAGCAGTAGTAGTGACCAACACTCCACAACACCTCAGGAGCAGCAGTAGTGCCAACACTCCACAACACCTCAGGAGCAGTAGTAGTGACCAACACTCCACAACACCTCAGGAGCAGCAGTAGTGACCAACACTCCACAACACCTCAGGAGCAGCAGTAGTAGTGCCAACACTCCACAACACCTCAGCAGCAGTAGTAGTAGACCAACACTCCACAACACCTCAGGAGCAGCAGTAGTAGTGACCAACACTCCACAACACCTCAGGAGCAGCAGTAGTAGTGACCAACACTCCACAACACCTCAGGAGCAGCAGTAGTGCCAACACTCCACAACACCTCAGGAGCAGCAGTAGTAGTGGCCAACACTCCACAACACCTCAGGAGCAGCAGCAGTAGTGACCAACACTCCACAACACCTCAGGCAGCAGCAGTAGTGACCAACACTCCACAACACCTCAGGAGCAGCAGTAGTAGTGGCCAACACTCCACAACACCTCAGCAGCAGCAGTAGTGGCCAACACTCCACAACACCTCAGGAGCAGCAGTAGTAGTGGCCAACACTCCACAACACCTCAGGAGCAGCAGTAGTAGTGACCAACACTCCACAACACCTCAGGAGCAGCAGTAGTGACCAACACTCCACAACACCTCAGGAGCAGCAGTAGTGACCAACACTCCACAACACCTCAGCAGCAGTAGTAGTGACCAACACTCCACAACACCTCAGGAGCAGTAGTAGTGGCCAACACTCCACAACACCTCAGGAGCAGCAGTAGTGACCAACACTCCACAACACCTCAGGAGCAGCAGTAGTGACCAACACTCCACAACACCTCAGGAGCAGTAGTAGTGACCAACACTCCACAACACCTCAGGAGCAGCAGTAGTAGTGACCAACACTCCACAACACCTCAGCAGCAGTAGTAGTGACCAACACTCCACAACACCTCAGGAGCAGCAGTAGTAGTGACCAACACTCCACAACACCTCAGGAGCAGCAGTAGTAGTGACCAACACTCCACAACACCTCAGCAGCAGTAGTAGTGACCAACACTCCACAACACCTCAGGAGCAGCAGTAGTAGTGACCAACACTCCACAACACCTCAGGAGCAGCAGTAGTGACCAACACTCCACAACACCTCAGGAGCAGCAGTAGTGACCAACACTCCACAACACCTCAGGAGCAGCAGTAGTAGTGACCAACACTCCACAACACCTCAGGAGCAGCAGTAGTAGTGACCAACACTCCACAACACCTCAGGAGCAGCAGTAGTGACCAACACTCCACAACACCTCAGCAGCAGTAGTAGTGACCAACACTCACAACACCTCAGGAGCAGCAGTAGTGACCAACACTCCACAACACCTCAGCAGCAGCAGTAGTGGCCAACACTCCACAACACCTCAGGAGCAGTAGTAGTGACCAACACTCCACAACACCTCAGCAGCAGCAGTAGTGACCAACACTCCACAACACCTCAGAGCAGTAGTAGTGACCAACACTCCACAACACCTCAGCAGCAGCAGTAGTGGCCAACACTCCACAACACCTCAGGAGCAGTAGTAGTGACCAACACTCCACAACACCTCAGCAGCAGTAGTAGTGACCAACACTCCACAACACCTCAGCAGCAGCAGTAGTGACCAACACTCCACAACACCTCAGCAGCAGCAGTAGTGACCAACACTCCACAACACCTCAGGAGCAGCAGTAGTGACCAACACTCCACAACACCTCAGGAGCAGCAGTAGTAGTGACCAACACTCCACAACACCTCAGGAGCAGCAGTAGTGACCAACACTCCACAACACCTCAGGAGCAGCAGTAGTGGCCAACACTCCACAACACCTCAGGAGCAGCAGTAGTAGTGACCAACACTCCACAACACCTCAGCAGCAGCAGTAGTGGCCAACACTCCACAACACCTCAGGAGCAGCAGTAGTGACCAACACTCCACAACACCTCAGGAGCAGCAGTAGTGACCAACACTCCACAACACCTCAGGAGCAGCAGTAGTAGTGACCAACACTCCACAACACCTCAGGAGCAGCAGTAGTGACCAACACTCCACAACACCTCAGGAGCAGCAGTAGTGGCCAACACTCCACAACACCTCAGGAGCAGCAGTAGTGACCAACACTCCACAACACCTCAGGAGCAGCAGTAGTAGTGACCAACACTCCACAACACCTCAGGAGCAGCAGTAGTGACCAACACTCCACAACACCTCAGGAGCAGCAGTAGTAGTGACCAACACTCCACAACACCTCAGCAGCAGTAGTAGTGACCAACACTCCACAACACCTCAGGAGCAGCAGTAGTAGTGACCAACACTCCACAACACCTCAGCAGCAGCAGTAGTGACCAACACTCCACAACCCTCAGCAGCAGCAGTAGTGGCCAACACTCCACAACACCTCAGGAGCAGCAGTAGTAGTGACCAACACTCCACAACACCTCAGCAGCAGCAGTAGTAGTGACCAACACTCCACAACACCTCAGGAGCAGTAGTAGTGACCAACACTCCACAACACCTCAGGAGCAGTAGTAGTGACCAACACTCCACAACACCTCAGGAGCAGCAGTAGTGACCAACACTCCACAACACCTCAGGAGCAGTAGTAGTGACCAACACTCCACAACACCTCAGGAGCAGTAGTAGTGACCAACACTCCACAACACCTCAGGAGCAGCAGTAGTGACCAACACTCCACAACACCTCAGAGCAGCAGTAGTGGCCAACACTCCACAACACCTCAGCAGCAGTAGTAGTGACCAACACTCCACAACACCTCAGGAGCAGCAGTAGTGGCCAACACTCCACAACACCTCAGGAGCAGCAGTAGTGACCAACACTCCACAACACCTCAGCAGCAGCAGTAGTGACCAACACTCCACAACACCTCAGAGCAGTAGTAGTGACCAACACTCCACAACACCTCAGGAGCAGTAGTAGTGACCAACACTCCACAACACCTCAGAGCAGCAGTAGTAGTGACCAACACTCCACAACACCTCAGCAGCAGTAGTAGTGACCAACACTCCACAACACCTCAGGAGCAGCAGTAGTAGTGACCAACACTCCACAACACCTCAGGAGCAGTAGTAGTGACCAACACTCCACAACACCTCAGGAGCAGCAGTAGTAGTGACCAACACTCCACAACACCTCAGAGCAGCAGTAGTGACCAACACTCCACAACACCTCAGGAGCAGCAGTAGTAGTGACCAACACTCCACAACACCTCAGGAGCAGCAGTAGTAGTGACCAACACTCCACAACACCTCAGCAGCAGTAGTAGTGACCAACACTCCACAACACCTCAGGAGCAGCAGTAGTAGTGACCAACACTCCACAACACCTCAGGAGCAGCAGTAGTGACCAACACTCCACAACACCTCAGGAGCAGCAGTAGTGACCAACACTCCACAACACCTCAGGAGCAGCAGTAGTAGTGGCCAACACTCCACAACACCTCAGGAGCAGCAGTAGTAGTGACCAACACTCCACAACACTCAGGAGCAGCAGTAGTGGCCAACACTCCACAACACCTCAGCAGCAGCAGTAGTGGCCAACACTCCACAACACCTCAGGAGCAGCAGTAGTGGCCAACACTCCACAACACCTCAGGAGCAGCAGTAGTGACCAACACTCCACAACACCTCAGGAGCAGCAGTAGTAGTGACCAACACTCCACAACACCTCAGGAGCAGCAGTAGTGACCAACACTCCACAACACCTCAGGAGCAGTAGTAGTGACCAACACTCCACAACACCTCAGGAGCAGCAGTAGTAGTGACCAACACTCCACAACACCTCAGGAGCAGCAGTAGTAGTGACCAACACTCCACAACACCTCAGGAGCAGTAGTAGTGACCAACACTCCACAACACCTCAGGAGCAGCAGTAGTAGTGACCAACACTCCACAACACCTCAGCAGCAGTAGTAGTGACCAACACTCCACAACACCTCAGGAGCAGCAGCAGTAGTGACCAACACTCCACACCTCAGGAGCAGCACAGTAGTGACCAACACTCCACAACACCTCAGGAGCAGCAGCAGTAGTGGCCAACACTCCACAACACCTCAGGAGCAGCAGTAGTGACCAACACTCCACAACACCTCAGGAGCAGTAGTAGTGACCAACACTCCACAACACCTCAGGAGCAGTAGTAGTGACCAACACTCCACAACACCTCAGCAGCAGTAGTAGTGACCAACACTCCACAACACCTCAGCAGCAGTAGTAGTGGCCAACACTCCACAACACCTCAGGAGCAGTAGTAGTGACCAACACTCCACAACACCTCAGGAGCAGTAGTAGTGACCAACACTCCACAACACCTCAGGAGCAGTAGTAGTGACCAACACTCCACAACACCTCAGCAGCAGTAGTAGTGACCAACACTCCACAACACCTCAGGAGCAGCAGTAGTGGCCAACACTCCACAACACCTCAGGAGCAGTAGTAGTGGCCAACACTCCACAACACCTCAGGAGCAGTAGTAGTAGTGACCAACACTCCACAACACCTCAGGAGCAGCAGTAGTGACCACACTCCACAACACCTCAGCAGCAGCAGTAGTGACCAACACTCCACAACACCTCAGGAGCAGCAGTAGTGACCAACACTCCACAACACCTCAGGAGCAGCAGTAGTGACCAACTCTCCACAACACCTCAGCAGCAGCAGTAGTGACCAACACTCCACAACACCTCAGGAGCAGCAGTAGTGACCAACACTCCACAACACCTCAGGAGCAGCAGTAGTGGCCAACACTCCACAACACCTCAGGAGCAGCAGTAGTGGCCAACACTCCACAACACCTCAGGAGCAGCAGTAGTAGTGACCAACACTCCACAACACCTCAGGAGCAGCAGTAGTAGTGACCAACACTCCACAACACCTCAGGAGCAGTAGTAGTGACCAACACTCCACAACACCTCAGGAGCAGCAGTAGTAGTGACCAACACTCCACAACACCTCAGGAGCAGTAGTAGTGACCAACACTCCACAACACCTCAGGAGCAGCAGTAGTAGTGACCAACACTCCACAACACCTCAGGAGCAGTAGTAGTGACCAACACTCCACAACACCTCAGGAGCAGTAGTAGTGACCAACACTCCACAACACCTCAGGAGCAGCAGTAGTAGTGACCAACACTCCACAACACCTCAGGAGCAGCAGTAGTAGTGACCAACACTCCACAACACCTCAGGAGCAGCAGTAGTAGTGACCAACACTCCACAACACCTCAGCAGCAGTAGTAGTGACCAACACTCCACAACACCTCAGGAGCAGTAGTAGTGACCAACACTCCACAACACCTCAGGAGCAGTAGTAGTGACCAACACTCCACAACACCTCAGCAGCAGTAGTAGTGACCAACACTCCACAACACCTCAGCAGCAGTAGTAGTGACCAACACTCCACAACACCTCAGCAGCAGTAGTAGTGACCAACACTCCACAACACCTCAGGAGCAGTAGTAGTGACCAACACTCCACAACACCTCAGCAGCAGTAGTAGTGACCAACACTCCACAACACCTCAGCAGCAGTAGTAGTGACCAACACTCCACAACACCTCAGCAGCAGTAGTAGTGACCAACACTCCACAACACCTCAGCAGCAGTAGTAGTGACCAACACTCCACAACACCTCAGCAGCAGTAGTAGTGACCAACACTCCACAACACCTCAGGAGCAGTAGTAGTGACCAACACTCCACAACACCTCAGCAGCAGTAGTAGTGACCAACACTCCACAACACCTCAGCAGCAGTAGTAGTGACCAACACTCCACAACACCTCAGGAGCAGTAGTAGTGACCAACACTCCACAACACCTCAGCAGCAGTAGTAGTGACCAACACTCCACAACACCTCAGCAGCAGTAGTAGTGGCCAACACTCCACAACACCTCAGCAGCAGTAGTAGTGACCAACACTCCACAACACCTCAGCAGCAGTAGTAGTGGCCAACACTCCACAACACCTCAGCAGCAGTAGTAGTGACCAACACTCCACAACACCTCAGCAGCAGTAGTAGTGGCCAACACTCCACAACACCTCAGCAGCAGTAGTAGTGACCAACACTCCACAACACCTCAGGAGCAGTAGTAGTGACCAACACTCCACAACACCTCAGCAGCAGTAGTAGTGACCAACACTCCACAACACCTCAGCAGCAGTAGTAGTGACCAACACTCCACAACACCTCAGGAGCAGCAGTAGTGACCAACACTCCACAACACCTCAGCAGCAGCAGCAGTAGTGACCAACACTCCACAACACCTCAGCAGCAGTAGTAGTGACCAACACTCCACAACACCTCAGCAGCAGTAGTAGTGACCAACACTCCACAACACCTCAGGAGCAGTAGTAGTGACCAACACTCCACAACACCTCAGCAGCAGTAGTAGTGACCAACACTCCACAACACCTCAGCAGCAGTAGTAGTGACCAACACTCCACAACACCTCAGCAGCAGTAGTAGTGACCAACACTCCACAACACCTCAGCAGCAGTAGTAGTGACCAACACTCCACAACACCTCAGGAGCAGTAGTAGTGGCCAACACTCCACAACACCTCAGGAGCAGTAGTAGTGACCAACACTCCACAACACCTCAGGAGCAGTAGTAGTGACCAACACTCCACAACACCTCAGGAGCAGTAGTAGTGGCCAACACTCCACAACACCTCAGGAGCAGTAGTAGTGACCAACACTCCACAACACCTCAGGAGCAGTAGTAGTGACCAACACTCCACAACACCTCAGCAGCAGTAGTAGTGACCAACACTCCACAACACCTCAGCAGCAGTAGTAGTGACCAACACTCCACAACACCTCAGGAGCAGCAGTAGTGACCAACACTCCACAACACCTCAGCAGCAGCAGCAGTAGTGACCAACACTCCACAACACCTCAGCAGCAGTAGTAGTGACCAACACTCCACAACACCTCAGCAGCAGTAGTAGTGACCAACACTCCACAACACCTCAGGAGCAGTAGTAGTGACCAACACTCCACAACACCTCAGCAGCAGTAGTAGTGACCAACACTCCACAACACCTCAGCAGCAGTAGTAGTGACCAACACTCCACAACACCTCAGCAGCAGTAGTAGTGACCAACACTCCACAACACCTCAGCAGCAGTAGTAGTGACCAACACTCCACAACACCTCAGGAGCAGTAGTAGTGGCCAACACTCCACAACACCTCAGGAGCAGTAGTAGTGACCAACACTCCACAACACCTCAGGAGCAGTAGTAGTGACCAACACTCCACAACACCTCAGGAGCAGTAGTAGTGACCAACACTCCACAACACCTCAGGAGCAGTAGTAGTGACCAACACTCCACAACACCTCAGGAGCAGCAGTAGTGACCAACACTCCACAACACCTCAGGAGCAGTAGTAGTGACCAACACTCCACAACACCTCAGGAGCAGTAGTAGTGACCAACACTCCACAACACCTCAGGAGCAGCAGTAGTGACCAACACTCCACAACACCTCAGGAGCAGTAGTAGTGACCAACACTCCACAACACCTCAGGAGCAGCAGTAGTGACCAACACTCCACAACACCTCAGGAGCAGTAGTAGTGACCAACACTCCACAACACCTCAGGAGCAGTAGTAGTGGCGATAACCCAATGTAAACCGGATAAAATAGTCACCACTGTAACCTTCTATAATGAATACTAAACTAATAAATGTACACACTTCTTATCCTGAGTAACACTTCCTATCAGTTGCACTTGGTAACACTGTTATTGAACACTTGTAATATGAACTGACATATGATGGTTACACCGGGACCAAAGGTACACTGTCAACAAGGAAATGCTACACAGGATTAAATACGCTGCCACCATCCTGCCTTTGACCACTGAGACTAATCAAGCAACGAGGCAAGAAACATTGCTTGACTTGGAGAGTACTTTCTATGACTGTCATTAATTATGGGACGGTTGTCAGCCACGATACCAAAAGATTCTAAGAGGATTCAACAAGTGACACAGACGGGAAATTTAACATGAGTTTATTGAGATACCAAATTATACTAAACACCACAATAAAACCTACTCTAACACTGGCAACAAGTTAAGAAATTTAGACATGGAACAAAATTACAGAGATCACACACATTACCTTAATTAAGACCTCTGTTTCTCCGTCCGGTGGACACTGTCTCTCCCCCTGGCTGGGGATGTCCTACACAGCACCTCTCTGGACCCGGCCGTCCTGATCACTCTACTTTTCCTGGGCCTACAGGCCCTCTATATACACCTCACACAGGGGGGGAGGGGAAGATTTACTGTTGCTACCTACACCCTACACCAAGAAGAGGTCGGCTACATGTGCACAAACACTCAAGAATTTTCCCCACTTGTTTGACATTAAACATACACTGTTTCAAGAGAGGACTTACTAATTTCGTGTGTGGCTGACCTCTGACCTGTCTAAAAGGGGGAAATCCAAGCATGTTTACACATGAGGATCTGGGGTCTACTCCCTTACCCTGTTGACAAGAGTATCATGAAATATTACATACTTGAAACTATGCTGAATAAGACTAACCCAGGATTTTTTAATCAACATACAAGAAAACCGGAGGTCATCTGGGCTGACCTCTTGGAGCAAACTTCCCTGGTTGAGAACTCTAGGGGGGGGGGTCATGGGTGTTACACCACAACACCTCAGGAGCAGCAGTAGTGGCCAACACTCCACAACACCTCAGGAGCAGTCGTAGTGACCAACACTCCACAACACCTCAGGAGCAGTAGTAGTGACCAACACTCCACAACACCTCAGCAGCAGTAGTAGTGACCAACACTCCACAACACCTCAGGAGCAGCAGTAGTGGCAACACTCCACAACACCTCAGGAGCAGTAGTAGTGGCCAACACTCCACAACACCTCAGGAGCAGTAGTAGTAGTGACCAACACTCCACAACATCTCAGCAGCAGTAGTAGTGACCAACACTCCACAACACCTCAGCAGCAGCAGCAGTAGTGGCCAACACTCCACAACAACAACAACATCTGCTCACATATCTTTAGGGCAGCAATTGGTGGTGGTGGGTCAGTCCTCGTCTGTCTGTCAACTCTGGTGCTAAGTTTCCACCTCAGTTCTCACCTAGTTGTGCTTGCGGGGGTTGAGCTCTGGCTCCTTGGTCCCGCCTCTCAACTGTCAATCAACTGGAAACAAATGAATTTCTTTCACCCTGATGTTCCTGTTACCTACTACTAAATAGGTACCTGGAAGTTAAGACTGCTATTAGGGGCTGCTTCCTGGGTGTGTGTGTGTGTGTGTGTGTGTGTGTGTGTGTGTGTGTGTGTGTGTGTGTGTGTGTGTGTGTGTGTGTGTGTGTGTGTGTGTGTGTGTGTGGTGTGTGTGTGTGTGTATGTGGGTGTGTGTGTGTGTGTGTGTGTGTGTGTGTGTGTGTGTGGTGTGTGGTGTGTGGTGTGTGTGTGTGTGTGTGTGTGTGTGTGTGTGTGTGTGTGTGTGTGTGTGTGTGTGTGTGTAGGGAAAAGAAACAATTGATTGACAGTTGAGAGGCGGGCCCAAAGAGCCAGAGCTCAACCCCCGCAAGGACAACTAGTTGAGCCCACACACACAGGAAGCCCTACTGCAGGCCAGTCTCCTTAACTTGTATACCATGCAAAGTGATGGGAAAAGCGCTTGAGAAAAAAGCTTGTGGCACACCTTGAGAGAAGGGACTTTGTTACACTACCAACATGGGTTCAGGGATGGCAAATCATGGCTTAAATGTTTAATACAATTCTATGACCAAGCAACAAGCATTAAACAAGAAAGAGAACGATGGACAAACTGCATTTCTTGGACCGTCAGAGAGCTTTTGACAAATTACCCCATAAAAGACTTGTGCCTAAGTTGGAGAAATATGCCGGAGTAACTGGTAAGGTGCTCCAGTGGAAAAGGGAGTACCTAAACAGCAGGAAGCAGAGAGTTACTGTGAGGGGTGAGACCTCACCAGCGGAGACCCACCAGGAACTCGGACCAATCTTGTTTCTGATATTCGTAAATGATTTGCCGGAGGGTAGACCCTTCTCCCTCAATGTTTGCTCTTTTGTTTGGTTATGTTACAGGGATATTCCTGTGCGGGCCCTGAGCCTCTAGGGAGCCCCACTAAGTGGTATTTACTTCTCGTGTCTGTCTTATAAATTTCAGCAGTAAACATTGATGAGAAGGATTAAGACAGGAGGACAGCAAGAGGCTACAGGATGACCTGAACAGACTTAAGAAATGGTCCAACCAATGACTACTAGAGTTTAACTCGAGCAAGTGCAAAGTGACGAAGTTAGGTGTAAGGAGCAGGAGGCCAAACACAAGGTACCAGTTGGGAGAGGAAATCCTTCAGGAGTCAGGACGAGAGAAAGATCTGGGAGTTGATATCACATCAGACTTGTCTCCTGAAGCCCACATCAAAAGGATAACATCAGCGGCGTATGCAGGGCTAGCGAACATAAGAACTGCCTTCAGAAACTTGTGTAAGGAATTTCAGAACCTTGTATACCACTTATGTCAGACCAATACTGGAATATGCAGCTCCAGCATGGAGTCCATAACTAGTTAAACACAAACTGAAGTCAGAAAAAGTTCAGAGCATTTGTCACGAGGCTAGTCCCTGAGCTTAGAGTAATGAGGAAAGACTACTGGAACTAAACCTCATGATACTGGAAGACACAAGAATTAGTGTAGACATGATTACCACCTGTAATATTCTCAGAGGAATTGACAGGGTAGATAAAGACAAACTATTTAGCACGGGTTGTATGGGAACAAGGTGTCACAGGTAAAAACCTAGTACCCAAATGAGCCAAAGGGACGTCAGAAAGAACTTTCTTTTATGATCAGAGTCTTTTAACATATTGAATTCACCAGGCAGTGATGTGGTGGAGGCAGACTCTATACACAATATCAAATGTAGATATGATTGAGCCCAGTAGGTTCAAAAACCTGTACACCTGTTGAAAGGTGGGACCAAAGAGTGGAAGTTCCCCCCCCCCAAGCACAGCTAGGCGAATGAACACACACACACACACACACACACACACACACACACACACACACACACACACACACACACACACACACACACACACACACTTTTAAATACATGGATGGCGATATACTAAAGAAATTGTTCACGACTTTTGTTAGGCCAAAGCTAGAATATGCAGCGGTTGTGTGGTGCCCATATCTTAAGAAGCACATCAACAAACTGGAAAAGGTGCAAAGACATGCTACTAAGTGGCTCCCAGAACTGAAGGGCAAGAGCTACGAGGAGAGGTTAGAGGCATTAAATATGTCAAAACTTGAAGAAAGAAGAAAAAGAGGTGGTATGATCACTACATACAAAATAGTAACAGGAATTGATAAAATCGCAACCCGTCCTCGCAAATTCGTATAGTCAATATTGACTTATTAGTTACCTGCATAGGTGCAACCCGTCCTCGCAAATTCGTATAGTCAATATTGACTTATTAAATACGTGCATAGGTGATATACTAAACATAATTGATACCCTTAAAAAGGTTCATAGAAAACACCGACCTTACCTAACCTTGTTAGTATGTTAAGATAAGCATTTTATAGCTTCGTAATTACAATTGTTACTTAACCTATTATAGGTATAGGTTATGAAGAAAATGCAAGATTGAACCAGTGAAGAGCAGAGGTGCCATAGGCACAATCAGAGAACACTGTATAAACATCAGAGGTCCGCGGTTATTCAACGTCCTCCCAGCGACTATAAGAAATATTGCCGGAACAACCGTGGACATCTTCAAGATAAAACTAGATAGTTTTCTCCAAGGAGTGCCAGACCAACCAGGCTGTGGTGGGTATGTGGGCCTGCGGGCCACTCGAAGCAACAGCCTGGTGGATCAAGTTATCACAAATCGAGCCTGGCCTCAGGCCGGGCTCGGGGAGTAGAAGAACTCCCGAAACTCTCTCCATGTATGTATGTCTGAAGCCCATATCAAGAGGATAACATCAGCGGCATATGCCAGGTTGGCCAACATAAGAACGACCTTTACAAACATGTGCAAGTTATCATTCAACCACAGTTGGTGATTGTAGTGCTTTTAAAATGCTAATCTAACCTACATACATAAACACACAGATTTACGTCTGCCCTACATAAATAGTGGTTGATGTGTCTTTTTACATAGTGTCATTAATGTGTATTTACAAAGGTGAAATGCCATTCTGAACAGCTTCCAATACACATACACACACGTCTGTGACTCGTACCTTGGGAGGGTAAGAGAGCTGCTACAGTAAGTGGAGTGTGTAGTAGAGGAGTGTGAGGTAAGGGAGGCGGTGTCCCAGCTGGCAGGCATGTAATGGTTGTAATGAGCATGACTAGGCAGGGTGGACACCCGCTCCAGCACCACACTGCTACCACCACCACCTCCCTCCTTCCCGCCCTCCCCAACCGTATCCTCAACCACCCCCTCCCCAGCACACATTACCACTACCACCCAACCAGCCATACCGGCAACCACCAATACCCTGGAGAGGGTTCTGGGAGTTCATCTACTCCCCGACTTGTGGTAACTTGGTCCACCAGGCTGTTGCTTGGAGCGGCCAGCAGGCCCACATATCCACTACAGCCTGGTTGGTCCGGCACTTATTGCAAGAACTTACCCAAGTGCCTCTTGAATACATCCACCTTTGTTCCAGCAATATTTCTAGTGCTCGCTGGGAGGGTGTTGAACACCTGTGGACCTCTGATGTTCATACATCAAAGAAGGAATAATTTAAATAGGGAGATTGAAGAAATCGAGCGGAAATTGAAACACTCATATGAAACTGAAGAAAGGCAGTTAGAACAGAAAGCAATTCAGGAAATAAAGAAAAATCCAAAATACTTCTTCACATATGCGAAATCAAAAGCAAAAACTACTGCCAGTATTGGACCTATTCGTATAAGTGAAGGTTCATACACGGAGGATGACAAAGAAATTAGTGAAATCCTAAAAAAGCAGTATGAGGACATGTTTAGCACTCCAATAAACAACATGAAAGTAGAAGATCCAGACAATTTCTTTATGCGGGATATCCAAACCCCTGTAAATATAACTGATATCAACACGAGCGCACTAAATTTTGAAAGAGAAATTGAAAACATGCCCATGCACTCGGCCCCAGGTCCAGACTCATGGAATTCAATATTTATAAAGAAATGCAAAGTGCCGGTAGCACAGGCACTTAGTATAGTGTGGAGGAAGAGCTTGGACACGGGGGTGATACCAGATGCACTTAAAGTAGCAGACATAGTCCCTCTACACAAGGGAGGGAGCAAAGCATTGGCAAAGAATTATAGACCAGTTGCACTAACATCGCACATAATAAAAGTATTTGAGAGAGTGATTAGGAGTCAGGTCACCAATTTCATGGAGACCAATGACCTTCACAACCCAGGCCAACATGGATTTCGAGCGGGAAGATCGTGCCTCTCACAGCTACTTGAGCACTACGATAAAGTCACTGAGGCATTAGAAGAAAAACAGAATGCTGATGTGATATACACGGACTTCGCAAAGGCTTTCGATAAATGTGACCATGGCGTGATAGCACACAAATGAAGTCAATGGGAATAACCGGTAAAGTAGGACGCTGGATACTCAGTTTTCTGTCAAACAGGACTCAGCGAGTAACGGTCAACCATATAAAATCTAGTCCAAGTGCAGTTAAAAGCTCTGTACCTCAGGGTACAGTCCTTGCACCGCTGCTTTTCCTTATTCTCATATCAGATATAGACAAAAATACAAGTCACAGCTTCGTATCATCCTTTGCAGACGACACAAAAATCAGTATGAAAATTACCTCGGCTGAAGACATTGAAAAACTTCAAGCTGATATTAATAAAGTTTTCGACTGGGCATCAGAAAATAATATGATGTTTAACAGTGACAAATTCCAGGTACTCGGGTACGGTAAAAATGAGGACCTTAAACATAATACAGGGTACAAAACACAATCAAATGTGCCCATAGTAGGAAAACAGCATGTAAAGGATTTGGGAATAATGATGTCTGACGACCTAACGTTTAGGAGCATAACCAGCAAATATTGCGCCAGAAAAATGATAGGATGGATTACGAGAACTTTCAAATCCAGGGATCCCATCACAATGCTTGTACTCTTCAAGTCACTTGTGCTGTCCCGTCTTGAGTACTGTTCAGTACTCACTTCCCCCTTCAGAGCAGGAGAGATTGCTGAAATAGAGGGAATACAGAGAACATATACAGCACGTATAGACGCGATAAAGCACCTAAATTATGGGATCGTCTCAAAGCTCTCCAAATGTACTCACTAGAAGAAGACGAGAGAGATACCAAATAATATACACCTGGAAGACTGGAGGACCAGGTCCCAAATCTACACAGTAAAATAACAACGTACTGGAGTGAACGATATGGAAAAATGCAGAATAGAACCAGTGAAGAGCAGGGGTGCCATAGGCACAATCAGAGAACACTGTATAAAATCAGAGGTCCGCGGTTGTTCAACGTCCTCCCAGCAAGCATAAGAAATATTGCCGGAACAACCGTGGACACTCTTCAAGAGGAAACTAGATTTATTCCTACAAGGAGTTCCGGACAGCCGGCTGTGGTGGGTATGTGGGCCTGCGGGCCGCTCCAAGCAACAGCCTAGTGGACCAACTCTCACAAGTCAAGCCTGGCCTCGGGCCGGGCTTGGGGAGTAGAAGAACTCCCAGAACCCATCAATTAT
>WNGS01003921.1:0-22355 GCA_020271785.1 Procambarus virginalis
TGGCTGGGAGTCCGGGAGTCTCAGCCATCAATATCGCTGGGAATCTCAGCCATCCCTGGCTGGGAGTCCGGGAGTCTCAGCCATCAATATCGCTGGGAATCTCAGCCATCCCTGGCTGGGAGTCCGGGAGTCTCAGCCATCAATATCGCTGGGAGTCTCAGCCATCCCTGGCTGGGAGTCTCAGCCATCAATATGCCTGGGAATCCAACAAAACCTCACTATATTATACACCATATGCTAGAGAAACAGCCAATCCTGAATTCCCATTACCGCGTGACAAAGAGTTAACAGACTGCAGGGTCATGAGTGCACTGTCAGTAAACTACAGTGACAAACTATCACAATCTGTTTCAATGTAACTCTCTCAAAACACACCAAGTTGCATACAGTTCTGCAGTAAAAGTACTCGTCTCTACGGAAGGTTGTATGAGGAAAAATAATGGCTAAGCCAAAACCTTCAGAAAAGTTCGACTAGTGTGTAAATAGAGGAGCAGAGTGTGAATGTTGACAGAAATGGTCAATTAAAAATATATTGATGAGAGTGCAGAGGGGAGGGAGCGAGCGAGGGTGGATATACAAGCTTTACAGTTTAGGGCTTTACAACATTCAACAATCAGGACATTCTACAGGATACATAAGGGCATTGTGCCAGGTGAAGCATTGTGAACGTGAAGGGCCCGCTGCTTGCGGACCAGTCTTGCAGGAGAACATTGGGCAGGAGGAAACATGGATCTCACACAAGAAGAATGTGTCAAACCGCTACACACACGAGAACAGTCAGTAAAGAACAGTCAGTGGCATAGCTCGAGTGCATGGGGGAGTTGTGTAAAAACCTGGTTTGTGTCTCGGAGAGGCTGCAGTTCGAATCTCGTCACGGCCCTCGTGGATTTGAACCGTCAGTAAAAAGGCCATATACCGAGCGCTCTCTTGTACTGATGGAACACAGCCTTCCATATTTAACGTCTGGGTTGAGCAAGAAGGAAAAACCACGAGTCAAAAAAAAAAGAAAGAAAATGATGTAGCGCAGTGGTCTGCATCTTCGGCTTACACCGAGGATCAAAGATCAGGATCTTTGTCCTGATCCCTGGTCAGGACAAAGATGTTTGGGCACATCTTCTTTCCCTGATGCCTCTGTTCACTTAGCTATAAATATGAAGGAGTACTACTTAAAACTCTGTCCTGGCAGAGGCTCCTTCATATTGGTGATCGGAGGCGAACCTGGGGACAGATTCACGAAGCAGTTACGCAAGGACTTACGAACCTGGGGCCAGATTCACGAAGCAGTTACACAAGCACTTACGAACGTGTACATCTTTCCTCAATCTTTGACGGCTTGGTTACATTTATTAAACAGTTTACAAGCATGAAAACTTGCCAATCACAAGTTGTTATTGTTATAAACAGCCGCCTGGTGCTTTCGGAGCTCATTAACTGTTTAATAATGTAAACAAAGCCGCAGAAATTGAGGAAAGAGAACAGGTTCGTAAGTGCTTGCGTAACTGCTTCGTGAGTCTGGCCCCAGGTTCGTAAGTGTTGCGTAAATGCTTCGTGATCTGGCCCAGGTCGTAAGTGCTGCGTAACTGCTTCGTGAATCTGGCCCCCAGGTTCGTTAGTCCTTGCGTAACTGCTTCGTGAATCTGGCTCCAGGTAGTCTCGGGCCGGTCTTACATAACAACCGGAAACGAAGCTATGAACGAATAGCGGGAAATTGCCCAAAGGCCAAAGAAAATAAATTGGCCCAATAAATTACATTTTCAGGTAATATACGAAGTTTCCAGTAAACAACAAGTGCCAATACGAATTTCTTAAAGAAAAAATAGAGTTAAAAAAGAGTATACAGAGTTTAAACTAAACTCTTAGTTTATGTATAAACTAAATGATAGTGTTTACCAATGTAGCGAATACACCATGTAACGTTTTATAAATTACTGTATTTCAAATGAACTCAAATCTCATTGATTTCGGAAAACTTAATTAATAGTCGACATTAATTATTTTGTAATAGAGCAATAATTAATGGTCTTGGTAATCACTAACAGGAACCACGACCATCAAATCCTTCTGGCAGTGATCGCGACATATTACTGGAGAGAACTGCAAGAGACTAGCGGCAGGCGTCTGCCTCTACTCCTGGTGCTTCCTGCGGCCCTCTTGGTGTTTGTGGTGCTGTGGCCTGCTGTAGGTATGTGTGGTCCAGTGTTTGTGGCCTGCTGTAGGTATGTGTGGTCCAGTGTTTGTGGCCTACTGTAGGTATGTGTGGTCCAGTGTTTGTGGCCTGCTGTAGGTATGTGTGGTCCAGTGTTTGTGGCCTGCTGTAGGTATGTGTGGTCCAGTGTTTGTGGCCTGCTGTTGGTATGTGTTGTCCAGTGTTTGTGGTCTGCTGTTGGTGTGTGTGTGGTCCAGTGTTTGTGGCCTGCTGTTGGTATGTGTTGTCCAGTGTTTGTGGTCTGCTGTGGGTGTGTGTGTGGTCCAGTGTTTGTGGTCTGCTGTTGGTATGTGTTGTCCAGTGTTTGTGGTCTGCTGTAGGTGTGTGTGTGGTCCAGTGTTTGTGGTCTGCTGTGGTGTGTGTGGTCCAGTGTTTGTGGTCTGCTGTTGGTATGTGTTGTCCAGTGTTTGTGGCCTGCTGTAGGTATGTGTGGTCCAGTGCTTGTGGTCTGCTGTTGGTATGTGTTGTCCAGTGTTTGTGGTCTGCTGTGGGTGTGTGTGTGGTCCAGTGTTTGTGGTCTGCTGTTGGTATGTGTTGTCCAGTGTTTGTGGTCTGCTGTGGGTGTGTGTGTGGTCCAGTGTTTGTGGTCTGCTGTAGGTATGTGTTGTCCAGTGTTTGTGGTCTGCTGTAGGTGTGTGTGTGGTCCAGTGTTTGTGGCCTGCTGTAGGTATGTGTGTGGTCCAGTGTTTGTGGCCTGCTGTAGGTATGTGTGGTCCAGTGTTTGTGGCCTGCTGTAGGTATGTGTGTGGTCCAGTGTTTGTGGCCTGCTGTAGGTATGTGTGGTCCAGTGTTTGTGGTCTGCTGTAGGTATGTGTTGTCCAGTGTTTGTGGTCTGCTGATAGTGTGTGTGTGGTCCAGTGTTTGTGGTCTGCTGTAGGTGTGTGTGTGGTCCAGGTGTTTGTGGCCTGCTGTAGGTATGTGTGGTCCCAGTGTTTGTGGCCTGCTGTAGGTATGTGTGGTCCAGTGTTTGTGGTCTGCTGTAGGTATGTGTGTGGTCCAGTGTTTGTGGCCTGCTGTAGGTATGTGTGGTCCAGTGTTTGTGGTCTGCTGTAGGTATGTGTGGTCCAGTGTTTGTGGTCTGCTGTAGGTATGTGTGGTCCAGTGTTTGTGGCCTGCTGTAGGTATGTGTGGCCAGTGTTTGTGGCCTGCTGTAGGTATGTGTGGTCCAGTGTTTGTGGACTGCTGTAGGTATGTGTGTGTCCAGTGTTTGTGGCCTGCTGTAGGTATGTGTGGTCCAGTGTTTGTGGCCTGCTGTAGGTATGTGTGTGGTCCAGTGTTTGTGGCCTGCTGTAGGTATGTGTGTGGTCCAGTGTTTGTGCCTGCTGTAGGTATGTGTGGTCCAGTGTTTGTGGTCTGCTGTAGGTATTGTGTGGTCCAGTGTTTGTGGCTGCTGTAGGTGTGTGGTGTGTTTGTGGCCTGCTGTAGGTATGTGTGGTCCAGTGTTTGTGGCCTGCTGTAGGTATGTGTGGTCCAGTGTTTGTGGCCTGCTGTAGGTATGTGTGGTCCCAGTGTTTGTGGCCTGCTGTAGGTATGTGTGGTCCAGTGTTTGTGGCCTGCTGTAGGTATGTGTGGTCCAGTGTTTGTGGCCTGCTGTAGGTATGTGTGGTCTCAATGTTTGTGGCCTGCTGTAGGTATGTGTGGTCCAGTGTTTGTGGCCTGCTGTAGGTATGTGTGGTCCAGTGTTTGTGGCCTGCTGTAGGTATGTGTGGTCCAGTGTTTGTGGCCTGCTGTAGGTATGTGTGGTCCAGTGTTTGTGGCCTGCTGTAGGTATGTGTGGTCCAGTGTTTGTGATCTCTGTAGGTATGTGTGGTCCAGTGTTTGTGGCCTGCTGTAGGTATGTGTGGTCCAGTGTTTGTGGTCTGCTGTAGGTATGTGTGGTCCAGTGTTTGTGGTTTGCTGTAGGTATGTGTGGTCCAGTGTTTGTGGTCTGCTGTAGGTATGTGTGGTCCAGTGTTTGTGGCCTGCTGTAGGTATGTGTGGTCCAGTGTTTGTGGTCTGCTGTAGGTATGTGTGGTCCAGTGTTTGTGGCCTGCTGTAGGTATGTGTGGTCCAGTGTTTGTGGTCTGCTGTGGTATGTGTGGTCCAGTGTTTGTGGTCTGCTGTAGGTATGTGTGGTCCAGTGTTTGTGGTCTGCTGTAGGTATGTGTGGTCCAGTGTTTGTGGCCTGCTGTAGGTATGTGTGTGGTCCAGTGTTTGTGGCCTGCTGTAGGTATGTGTGGTCCAGTGTTTGTGGTCTGCTGTAGGTATGTGTGTGGTCCAGTGTTTGTGGCCTGCTGTAGGTATGTGTGGTCCAGTGTTTGTGGCCTGCTGTAGGTATGTGTGGTCCCAGTGTTTGTGGCCTGCTGTAGGTATGTGTGTGGTCCAGTGTTTGGGGTCTGCTGTAGGTATGTGTGGTCCAGTGTTTGTGATCTGCTGTAGGTATGTGTGGTCCAGTGTTTGTGGTCTGCTGTAGGTATGTGTGTGGTCCAGTGTTTGTGGCCTGCTGTAGGTATGTGTGTGGTCCAGTGTTTGTGGCCTGCTGTAGGTATGTGTGTGGTCCCAGTGTTTGTGGCCTGCTGTAGGTATGTGTGGTCCAGTGTTTGTGGTCTGCTGTAGGTATGTGTGTGGTCCAGTGTTTGTGGCCTGCTGTAGGTATGTGTGGTCCAGTGTTTGTGGCCTGCTGTAGGTATGTGTGGTCCAGTGTTTGTGGCCTGCTGTAGGTATGTGTGGTCCAGTGTTTGTGGTCTGCTGTAGGTATGTGTGGTCCAGTGTTTGTGGCCTGCTGTAGGTATGTGTGGTCCAGTGTTTGTGGTCTGCTGTAGGTATGTGTGGTCCAGTGTTTGTGGTCTGCTGTAGGTATGTGTGGTCCAGTGTTTGTGGCCTGCTGTAGGTATGTGTGGTCCAGTGTTTGTGGCCTGCTGTAGGTATGTGTGGTCCAGTGTTTGTGGTCTGCTGTAGGTATGTGTGGTCCAGTGTTTGTGGTTTGCTGTAGGTGTGTGTGGTCCAGTGTTTGTGGTCTGCTGTAGGTATGTGTGGTCCAGTGTTTGTGGTCTGCTGTAGGTATGTGTGGTCCAGTGTTTGTGGTCTGCTGTAGGTATGTGTGGTCCAGTGTTTGTGGCCTGCTGTAGGTATGTGTGGTCCAGTGTTTGTGGCCTGCTGTAGGTATGTGTGGTCCAGTGTTTGTGGCCTGCTGTAGGTATGTGTGGTCCAGTGTTTGTGGCCTGCTGTAGGTATGTGTGGTCCCAGTGTTTGTGGCCTGCTGTAGGTATGTGTGGTCCAGTGTTTGTGGCCTGCTGTAGGTATGTGTGGTCCAGTGTTTGTGGCCTGCTGTAGGTATGTGTGGTCCAGTGTTTGTGGCCTGCTGTAGGTATGTGTGGTCCCAGTGTTTGTGGCCTGCTGTAGGTATGTGTGGTCCAGTGTTTGTGGTCTGCTGTAGGTATGTGTGGTCCAGTGTTTGTGGTCTGCTGTAGGTATGTGTGGTCCCAGTGTTTGTGGCCTGCTGTAGGTATGTGTGGTCCCAGTGTTTGTGGCCTGCTGTAGGTATGTGTGGTCCAGTGTTTGTGGCCTGCTGTAGGTATGTGTGGTCCAGTGTTTGTGCCCTGCTGTAGGTATGTGTGGTCCAGTGTTTGTGGCCTGCTGTAGGTATGTGTGGTCCAGTGTTTGTGGCCTGCTGTAGGTATGTGTGGTCCCAGTGTTTGTGGCCTGCTGTAGGTATGTGTGGTCCAGTGTTTGTGGCCTGCTGTAGGTATGTGTGGTCCCAGTGTTTGTGGCCTGCTGTAGGTATGTGTGGTCTCAGTGTTTGTGGCCTGCTGTAGGTATGTGTGGTCCAGTGTTTGTGGCCTGCTGTAGGTATGTGTGGTCCAGTGTTTGTGGCCTGCTGTAGGTATGTGTGGTCCAGTGTTTGTGGCCTGCTGTAGGTATGTGTGGTCCAGTGTTTGTGGCCTGCTGTAGGTATGTGTGGTCCAGTGTTTGTGGTCTCTGTAGGTATGTGTGGTCCAGTGTTTGTGGCCTGCTGTAGGTATGTGTGGTCCAGTGTTTGTGGTCTGCTGTAGGTATGTGTGGTCCAGTGTTTGTGGTCTGCTGTAGGTATGTGTGGTCCAGTGTTTGTGGCCTGCTGTAGGTATGTGTGGTCCAGTGTTTGTGGCCTGCTGTAGGTATGTGTGGTCCAGTGTTTGTGGCCTGCTGTAGGTATGTGTGGTCCAGTGTTTGTGGTCTGCTGTAGGTATGTGTGGTCCAGTGTTTGTGGTATTTGTAGGTATGTGTGTCCAGTGTTTGTGGCCTGCTGTAGGTATGTGTGGTCCAGTGTTTGTGGTCTGCTGTAGGTATGTGTGGTCCAGTGTTTGTGGTCTGCTGTAGGTATGTGTGGTCCAGTGTTTGTGGCCTGCTGTAGGTATGTGTGGTCCAGTGTTTGTGGCCTGCTGTAGGTATGTGTGGTCCAGTGTTTGTGGTCTGCTGTAGGTATGTGTGGTCCCAGTGTTTGTGGCCTGCTGTAGGTATGTTTGTGGTCCAGTGTTTGTGTGCTGCTGTAGGTATGTGTGGTCCAGTGTTTGTGGCCTGCTGTAGGTATGTGTGGTCCAGTGTTTGTGGCCTGCTGTAGGTATGTGTGTGTAGTCCAGTGTTTGTGGTCTGCTGTAGGTATGTGTGTGGTCCAGTGTTTGTGGCCTGCTGTAGGTATGTGTGGTCCAGTGTTTGTGGCCTGCTGTAGGTATGTGTGGTCCAATGTTTGTGATCTGCTGTAGGTATGTGTGGTCCCAGTGTTTGTGGCCTGCTGTAGGTATGTGTGTGGTCCAGTGTTTGTGGTCTGCTGTAGGTATGTGTGTGGTCCAGTGTTTGTGGCCTGCTGTAGGTATGTGTGGTTCAGTGTTTGTGGTCTGCTGTAGGTATGTGTGTGGTCCAGTGTTTGTGGCCTGCTGTAGGTATGTGTGGTCCAGTGTTTGTGGCCTGCTGTAGGTATGTGTGGTCCAGTGTTTGTGGCCTGCTGTAGGTATGTGTGGTCCAGTGTTTGTGGTCTGCTGTAGGTATGTGTGGTCCAGTGTTTGTGGCCTGCTGTAGGTATGTGTGGTCCAGTGTTTGGGGTCTGCTAATGGTATGTGTGGTCCAGTGTTTGTGGTCTGCTGTAGGTATGTGTGGTCCTGTGTTTGTGGTCTGCTGTATTATGTGTGTGGTCCAGTGTTTGTGGCCTGCTGTAGGTATGTGTGTGGTCTAGTGTTTGTGGCCTGCTGTAGGTATGTGTGGTCCAGTGTTTGTGGCCTGCTGTAGGTATGTGTGGTCCAGTGTTTGTGGTCTGCTGTAGGTATGTGTGTGGTCCAGTGTTTGTGGCCTGCTGTAGGTATGTGTGGTCCAGTGTTTGTGGCCTGCTGTAGGTATGTGTGGTCCAGTGTTTGTGGCCTGCTGTAGGTATGTGTGGTCCAGTGTTTGTGGTCTGCTGTAGGTATGTGTGGTCCAGTGTTTGTGGTCTGCTGTAGGTATGTGTGGTCCAGTGTTTGTGGTCTGCTGTAGGTATGTGTGGTCCAGTGTTTGTGGCCTGCTGTAGGTATGTGTGTCCAGTGTTTGTGGCCTGCTGTAGGTATGTGTGGTCCAGTGTTTGTGGCCTGCTGTAGGTATGTGTGGTCCAGTGTTTGTGGTCTGCTGTAGGTATGTGTGTGGTCCAGTGTTTGTGGCCTGCTGTAGGTATGTGTGGTCCAGTGTTTGTGGCCTGCTGTAGGTATGTGTGGTCCAGTGTTTGTGGCCTGCTGTAGGTATGTGTGGTCCAGTGTTTGTGGTCTGCTGTAGGTATGTGTGGTCCAGTGTTTGTGGCCTGCTGTAGGTATGTGTGGTCCAGTGTTTGTGGTCTGCTGTAGGTATGTGTGGTCCAGTGTTTGTGGCTGCTGTAGGTATGTGTGGTCCAGTGTTTGTGGCCTGCTGTAGGTATGTGTGGTCCAGTGTTTGTGGCCTGCTGTAGGTATGTGTGGTCCAGTGTTTGTGGTCTGCTGTAGGTATGTGTGGTCCAGTGTTTGTGGTCTGCTGTAGGTGTGTGTGGTCCAGTGTTTGTGGCTGCTGTAGGTATGTGTGGTCCAGTGTTTGTGGTCTGCTGTAGGTATGTGTGGTCCAGTGTTTGTGGTCTGCTGTAGGTATGTGTGGTCCCAGTGTTTGTGGCCTGCTGTAGGTATGTGTGGTCCCAGTGTTTGTGGCCTGCTGTAGGTATGTGTGGTCCAGTGTTTGTGGCCTGCTGTAGGTATGTGTGGTCCAGTGTTTGTGGCCTGCTGTAGGTATGTGTGGTCCCAGTGTTTGTGGCCTGCTGTAGGTATGTGTGGTCCAGTGTTTGTGGCCTGCTGTAGGTATGTGTGGTCCCAGTGTTTGTGGCCTGCTGTAGGTATGTGTGGTCCAGTGTTTGTGGCCTGCTGTAGGTATGTGTGGTCCCAGTGTTTGTGGCCTGCTGTAGGTATGTGTGGTCTCAGTGTTTGTGGCCTGCTGTAGGTATGTGTGGTCCAGTGTTTGTGGCCTGCTGTAGGTATGTGTGGTCCAGTGTTTGTGGCCTGCTGTAGGTATGTGTGGTCCAGTGTTTGTGGCCTGCTGTAGGTATGTGTGGTCCAGTGTTTGTGGCCTGCTGTAGGTATGTGTGGTCCAGTGTTTGTGGTCTGCTGTAGGTATGTGTGGTCCAGTGTTTGTGGCCTGCTGTAGGTATGTGTGGTCCAGTGTTTGTGGTCTGCTGTAGGTATGTGTGGTCCAGTGTTTGTGGTCTGCTGTAGGTATGTGTGGTCCAGTGTTTGTGGTATGCTGTAGGTATGTGTGGTCCAGTGTTTGTGGCCTGCTGTAGGTATGTGTGGTCCAGTGTTTGTGGCCTGCTGTAGGTATGTGTGGTCCAGTGTTTGTGGTCTGCTGTAGGTATGTGTGGTCCAGTGTTTGTGGTATGCTGTAGGTATGTGTGTCCAGTGTTTGTGGCCTGCTGTAGGTATGTGTGGTCCAGTGTTTGTGGTCTGTTGTAGGTATGTGTGGTCCAGTGTTTGTGGTCTGCTGTAGGTATGTGTGGTCCAGTGTTTGTGGCCTGCTGTAGGTATGTGTGGTCCAGTGTTTGTGGCCTGCTGTAGGTATGTGTGGTCCAGTGTTTGTGGTCTGCTGTAGGTATGTGTGGTCCCAGTGTTTGTGGCCTGCTGTAGGTATGTGTGTGGTCCAGTGTTTGTGGTCTGCTGTAGGTATGTGTGGTCCAGTGTTTGTGGCCTGCTGTAGGTATGTGTGGTCCAGTGTTTGTGGTCTGCTGTAGGTATGTGTGTGGTCCAGTGTTTGTGGTCTGCTGTAGGTATGTGTGTGGTCCAGTGTTTGTGGCCTGCTGTAGGTATGTGTGGTCCAGTGTTTGTGGCCTGCTGTAGGTATGTGTGTGGTCCAGTGTTTGTGGTCTGCTGTAGGTATGTGTGGTCCAGTGTTTGTGGCCTGCTGTAGGTATGTGTGGTCCAGTGTTTGTGGTCTGCTGTAGGTATGTGTGTGGTCCAGTGTTTGTGGCCTGCTGTAGGTATGTGTGGTCCAGTGTTTGTGGTCTGCTGTAGGTATGTGTGGTCCAGTGTTTGTGGCCTGCTGTAGGTATGTGTGGTCCAGTGTTTGTGGTCTGCTGTAGGTATGTGTGGGTCCAGTGTTTGTGGCCTGCTGTAGGTATGTGTGGTCCAGTGTTTGTGGTCTGCTGTAGGTGTGTGTGGTCCAGTGTTTGTGGTCTGCTGTAGGTATGTGTGGTCCAGTGTTTGTGGTCTGCTGTAGGTGTGTGTGTGGTCCAGTGTTTGTGGTCTGCTGTAGGTATGTGTGTGGTCCAGTGTTTGTGGTCTGCTGTAGGTATGTGTGGTCCAGTGTTTGTGGCCTGCTGTAGGTATGTGTGGTCCAGTGTTTGTGGTCTGCTGTAGGTATGTGTGGTCCAGTGTTTGTGGCCTGCTGTAGGTATGTGTGTGGTCCAGTGTTTGTGGCCTGCTGTAGGTATGTGTGTGGTCCAGTGTTTGTGGCCTGCTGTAGGTATGTGTGTGGTCCAGTGTTTGTGGTCTGCTGTAGGTATGTGTGGTCCAGTGTTTGTGGTCTGCTGTAGGTATGTGTGTGGTCCAGTGTTTGTGGCCTGCTGTAGGTATGTGTGGTCCAGTGTTTGTGGTCTGCTGTAGGTATGTGTGTGGTCCAGTGTTTGTGGCCTGCTGTAGGTATGTGTGGTCCAGTGTTTGTGGCCTGCTGTAGGTATGTGTGTGGTCCAGTGTTTGTGGTCTGCTGTAGGTATGTGTGTGGTCCAGTGTTTGTGGCCTGCTGTAGGTATGTGTGGTCCAGTGTTTGTGGCCTGCTGTAGGTATGTGTGGTCCAGTGTTTGTGGTCTGCTGTAGGTATGTGTGGTCCAGTGTTTGTGGCCTGCTGTAGGTATGTGTGGTCCAGTGTTTGTGGCCTGCTGTAGGTATGTGTGGTCCAGTGTTTGTGGTCTGCTGTAGGTATGTGTGGTCCAGTGTTTGTGGTCTGCTGTAGGTATGTGTGTGTCCAGTGTTTGTGGTCTGCTGTAGGTATGTGTGTGGTCCAGTGTTGTGGTCTGCTGTAGGTATGTGTGTGGTCCAGTGTTTGTGGCCTGCTGTAGGTATGTGTGGTCCAGTGTTTGTGGTCTGCTGTAGGTATGTGTGGTCCAGTGTTTGTGGCCTGCTGTAGGTATGTGTGGTCCAGTGTTTGTGGTCTGCTGTAGGTATGTGTGTGGTCCAGTGTTTGTGGTCTGCTGTAGGTATGTGTGGTCCAGTGTTTGTGGTCTGCTGTAGGTATGTGTGGTCCAGTGTTTGTGGTCTGCTGTAGGTATGTGTGGTCCAGTGTTTGTGGTCTGCTGTAGGTATGTGTGGTCCAGTGTTTGTGGTCTGCTGTAGGTATGTGTGGTCCAGTGTTTGTGGTCTGCTGTAGGTATGTGTGGTCCAGTGTTTGTGGTCTGCTGTAGGTATGTGTGTGGTCCAGTGTTTGTGGCCTGCTGTAGGTATGTGTGGTCCCAGTGTTTGTGGCCTGCTGTAGGTATGTGTGGTCCAGTGTTTGTGGCCTGCTGTAGGTATGTGTGTGGTCCAGTGTTTGTGGCCTGCTGTAGGTATGTGTGGTCCAGTGTTTGTGGCCTGCTGTAGGTGTGTGTGTGGTCCAGTGTTTGTGGCCTGCTGTAGGTATGTGTGGTCCAGTGTTTGTGGCCTGCTGTAGGTATGTGTGGTCCAGTGTTTGTGGCCTGCTGTAGGTATGTGTGGTCCAGTGTTTGTGGCCTGCTGTAGGTATGTGTGGTCCAGTGTTTGTGGTCTGCTGTAGGTATGTGTGTGGTCCAGTGTTTGTGGCCTGCTGTAGGTATGTGTGTGGTCCAGTGTTGTGGTCTGCTGTAGGTATGTGTGGTCCAGTGTTTGTGGCCTGCTGTAGGTATGTGTGGTCCAGTGTTTGTGGCCTGCTGTAGGTGTGTGGTCCAGTGTTTGTGGTCTGCTGTAGGTATGTGTGGTCCAGTGTTTGTGGCCTGCTGTAGGTATGTGTGGTCCAGTGTTTGTGGCCTGCTGTAGGTATGTGTGGTCCAGTGTTTGTGGTCTGCTGTAGGTATGTGTGGTCCAGTGTTTGTGGCCTGCTGTAGGTATGTGTGTGGTCCAGTGTTTGTGGTCTGCTGTAGGTATGTGTGGTCCAGTGTTTGTGGTCTGCTGTAGGTATGTGTGGTCCAGTGTTTGTGGCCTGCTGTAGGTATGTGTGGTCCAGTGTTTGTGGCCTGCTGTAGGTATGTGTGTGGTCCCAGTGTTTGTGGCCTGCTGTAGGTATGTGTGGTCCAGTGTTTGTGGCCTGCTGTAGGTATGTGTGTGGTCCAGTGTTTGTGGCCTGCTGTAGGTATGTGTGTGGTCCAGTGTTTGTGGTCTGCTGTAGGTATGTGTGTGGTCCCAATGTTTGTGGCCTGCTGTAGGTATGTGTGGTCCAGTGTTTGTGGTCTGCTGTAGGTATGTGTGGTCCAGTGTTTGTGGCCTGCTGTAGGGTTTGTGGTCCAGTGTTTGTGGTCTGCTGTAGGTATATGTGTGTGGTCCAGTGTTTGTGGCCTGCTGTAGGTATGTGTGTGGACCCAGTGTTTGTGGCCTGCTGTAGGTATGTGTACTGCTGTAGTCAAAGTGTTTGTATTCACCCAGTTGTGCTTGCGGGGTTTGAGCTCTGGCTTTTTCGGCACGCCTCTCAACTGTCTATCAAACAACTTTTTTTCACACACACACACACACACACACACACCACACACACACACACACACACACACACACACACACACACAACACTACATAACAGGTACAATAACAACTGGAGGGCAAAAAATTATAGTCGTAGTCATGTATAATCCACCACCAAATGACAGAAGACCTAGACAGGAATATGATAGAAACAACATGGCCACCATTAACATAATAGAAAGAGCAGCTTCTGTTGCTAGCAGGAATGGATCTGGACTACTAATTATGGGAGACTTCAACCATGGGAAGATAGATTGGAAGAACAGAGACCCGCATGAAGGACCAGAAACATGGAGAGCTAAGATGCTGGACGTGGCAACAAGAAACTTTCTAAGCCAGCACATCAAGGAACCAACAAGAATGAGAGAAGATGAACCAGCAATGCTTGATTTGATATTTACCCTAAATGAGTGGGATATAAGGGAAGTTAAGATGGAAGCACCCTTGGGAAGAGTGATCACAGTGTATTGAACTTTGAGTACCTGTAGAGCTCCTATCAGTCTCCGTGGTGTAGTGGTAAGACACTCGCCTGGCGTTCCGCGAGCGCTATGTCATGGGTTCGTATCCTGGCCGGGGAGGATTTACTGGGCGCAATTCCTTAACTGTAGCCTCTGTTTAACGCAACAGTAAAATGTGTACTTGGATGAAAAAACGATTCTTCGCGGCTGGGGATCGTATTCCAGGACCTGCCCGAAACGCTACGCGTACTAGTGGCTGTACAAGATGTGACAACTCTTGTATATATCTCAAAAAAAAAAAAAAAAAAAAAAAAAAAAAAAAAAAGCTAGGAATTATCACCCCCAAAAAAAAATTCTGAGGAGATGAGAAGCTTCCTAAGGGAAATACCTTGGGACACAGACCTCAGAGATAAGTCTGTACAANTTCTCCGAGAGACTGACATCACTCAAATAATAGGTCAATCCCCCACCAGGAAGCTTGCTCTAGATGTGGATCAGATATTTATTCAGATTGTACTGTACTTGATTTGAATACATTCACAGAGGAGGTCGATGTTCGTTTGTAATACTCTAAAATATGGACAGTAAACATGCAATATGATAAAAAGTATATTTACCTGAGGGCCACTAATACTCCAGTGGCCTCGAAGAGGACAGGAAGCCGGCGGCTTGTCAAACGTCCCCCATTTGTCCTTATGATTTTGAATACAATATATTTGCAATTGGTACATATATATATATATATATATATATATATATATATATATATATATATATATATATATATATATATATATATATGTCGTACCTAGTAGCCAGAACGCACTTCTCAGCCTACTATGCAAGGCCCGATTTGCATAATAAGCCAAATTTTCATGAATTAATATATTTTCTCTATTTTTTTTCTTATGAAGTGATAAAGCTACCCATTTCATTATATATGAGGTCAATTTTTTTGTTGGAGTTAAAATTAACGTAGTTACATGACCGAACCTAACCAACCCTACCTAACCTAACCTAACCTATCTTTATAGGTTAGGTTAGGAGAGGTAGCCGAAAAAGTTAGGTTAGGTTAGGTTAGGTTAGGTAGGTTAGGTAGTCGAAAACAATTAATTCATGAACACTTGGCTTATTAGGCAAATTGGGCCTTGCATAGTAGGCTGAGAAGTGCGTTTTGGCTACTAGGTACGACATATATATATATATATATATATATATATATATATATATATATATATATATATATATATATATATATATATATATATATAATATTTATCACAGCAAACATCTTGTTAAAAATTTTCTTTACTTTTAATTAAAATCCATGACGTTTCGAATTGACACACACAATCCCAGAACGACATCCTCTCTGAGCAACTGGAAAATGTGCTGAAGCCTATCATCTCCCTACCATTGTCTCACAGTGTACCATAATAATTCCTAACTCAGCATCTGAAGGGTCAGACAATAAATAACAGAGCAACGAGGAACGCCGAAACACAAAGTTCATAAAAAGGTAATATATGAACCTTACACTCTAAATCAAAATTAATACAGCTTTCTTCACTTGGTAAAATACTTAGAAATCAATCTGGCAAATAAGTAGCCCTCGCTAGTCGTCTCATAAATCATACAACAATAATAATAATATTAAATAAAATAATCATCAAGTCAAGAACATCAGATATGTTTGAGTTTGGGGGGCGGGGGTGTGTCTAAATTGTTCCTTGGAACAATACTAATTCAAGGAAAATGGGGGAGGAAACTTTACTTAACTAAGCAAATCCTTGGCGCCGATAAAAGTGACTGTCCACCACATCGTCACGGCGCGCGGGAAAAGTAGCACCTACTCCAACTGGTCCCTAATGCTTGCTACTGTTGTCGGTCACCTCCCCACTTACTGGTGCGGACATTCACTTAAGGCTAGATGTAGTCCAGACTACCTGTCCCATAACTGCGAATATGCAAACGAGTTAATGAGCAGGACCCTAAAACACCTCAACACGATACCCTGAGACACCGACTGAAATTGTTTGCTATACTTTTCCGCTAAGGTATCCACTCAGTTGTCGTAGCGACTCGTTGTTGAGCTTTCAAGGCGTGTTGTTGTCAAGTGGGTTCCTCCCTTGTCAAGATCTTTAGTCCTCTCATCTGCTGCATACCTTACGTTGAGCGCGTATTAAATCAGTCCCTTGCATCTTTTCTGCCATTGATTAACTGGTTTTAAATACATCTAGCTCAATAGCTTCAATGATGATGTTTGATGCAGATATGGTTATGGTTATGAATAAAACGTTTCTTCCCAAATTGTTAACACACAATTCATCTGCATGGCAGAGGCTTCCAGGTACCCTATTCTGACACTCAACCCGGGAAATATTTGGAATTTTCAGTGCAATTCGCTATTAATGAAATCCATTCGATTGTTATTAACCCCATTAACCTCTTGTGCCATTATTGGTAAATTCCACGTTTCCAATTCTGAATGAAAACAAATAGAGTGATTTACGTAAAATTATTCTACGTGATAAAAATCAATTCTACACATGGTATTGCAGGTTGTGTGGTGGTGGTGCTGGCGGGCCTGGTAACCGGAGGTGTATCTATAGCCAGTGTGGTAGTGGCAGGTCTTACCTACCACTGTTGTGGTCTCCATCATCCAATACTCCCCATCTACCTCACCCTACATGGTAATATACGTATCTGTTATCAGTTAGTAGGTACTTCTAAGATCCTTATTGTCAGCGTCCATGGTATGGTTGGTAGGACAACGATTCGTAATTTTTGGGATCAGAGATCAATTTTCATGATAATGCGGCATCAGTCATCATATTGTAGCACCAGTCATCATAATGCAGCACCTGTCATCATATTGCAATTCCAATCATAATACAGCACAAGTCATCGTACTGCAGCACCAGTCATCATATTACAGCACCAATCATCATATTGCAGCACCAATCACCATACTGCAGCTCCGGTCGACCCCATGAATTTAGTTCTCATAAAATTCATGATAATTTTCGTCGGCGAAATTTCATGTCTTAAACCTTTCTCTGATGTAAATTTTGTTTGTACATTTTTACAGGAATTGCGCAGGTTGCATCACTGGCAGGGTTGGCTGTGTATGCAGACGTGCAAGCGAAACTGCATTATAATCAACAGCAGGTCCATTTGGACCGCATTGGCAGGAGAAGGGATAAAATATCTTATCTCATGAGGAAAGAGAAACGAGTTTATCGTAGTCTCAGTATAAATAATGTCAGGAATAAAACTGGTAATTTCATTCCCTTGGAAGAGGAGGTGAAGAGTGAGAAGAGTGCGTGGTTTTATATATGGTGCAAGACATTAAGTGGCCTGAGTATCGTGTCTCTCCTGCCCTTGACCACCGTTGGTAAGTTCTTCTCTTTATTATATAAATGCATTCATACGGTTAGGAGCCTTCCAGGTGTAACGTACATTCTATGTGAGACTCAATCTTGAGTACGAAGCCTATGCATAGCAAAGCTACCTGAAAAAAGAAGATATCTAGAACAGGTTCTAATATATGCATCGAGGGTCTTTCCTGAGCAGAAGGGACTATCTTCGAGAAACGAGTGAGGGAACAAATCCAGAAGGGCCGTGACGAGGATTCGAACCTGCGTCCGAGAGCATCCCAGACACTGCCTTAATCGACTGAGCTACGACATGGTAAAAGAATTTAGGTTGCAATTCTTTTACAGTGTCGTAACTCAGTCGATTAAGGCAGCGTCGGGATGCTCTCGGGCGCAGGTTCGAATCCTCGTCACGGCCCTTGTGGATTTGTTCATTTCATGCATCACGCTATTGTGATTTGTGTGTGGAGTGAGGGAACATGACCTGACCACAGTAGAGGACACAAGTAATTGAATAGCTATGATGACATAAAAGATTATAACAGAAATTGACACAAGTTGATAGATAAGCAATGATCGAAACTTATAACGGCAGAACGAAGGGCATAGATGAAACCTATAGACACAGAGGAGTCACAAATGAGTTACAATAAGAGGTAGCTGAATTTGACTTATTACTTAAGTTTAAATATGACAAGACAACTTTGAATTTTACAAACAATTTATAGATCTATGAATTCAAAGAACTGTATATCTATAAACAAACATTAATTGAAGTATTGGTTAATCTGTAATTAAGTTAGAAAATTGTTACGACACTTTTTTCAGTTTTCTGCTCTTAATTAACCTCCTCGAGGTTAGAAATAGCCTAAACTACTCTATCCTTTTGAGATGTACTTCATTTTATCAATAAACGTACTTGAACTTAAATTAACCCCCCCCCCTTCACCTTTACGCACACTTTTGTTAGTATCATCCCCTTTATGCACTTTTATTAGCGTGAATACTATGAAGCGTCTGAACAAATCCACAAGAGCCGTGATGAGGGTTCAAACCTACGCCCGGGATGTTCCCAGATGCGCCTTAGTCAACTGTACCACCACACGGTGAAATCCCTTGTGGATTTGTTCATCTGATATACACACTTTTGGGATTTCTGTGTGTACTATGAAGCGTGCTGACACAGGTGCAGTGATGACTGAGGGTTTGCGGGGTGTTCCCTCAGCGGAAAACTGCTGCACATCTCTGTTGGACTTCAGTCGGGCTCTGTTCTACACATACGATCTTCTCTATCTGGCAATATTCCTGGTAACTATTTCCACTTCATTCATAAGAACATAAGAGTAAACGAAACTGTAGAACGATTATTACGTGTCTACTAATTTTGTTTAAATTACCAATCAAGCTGTCAATGTAATCAATCAGAGCTTTAATATACCAATGTGCTTTAATATACTTACTCATCTCTCTCATCTCATTTTTGTCTTGCAATGTATTTGTTATTTTATTAATTCTGCTAGAATTTACCTACTTAAAATTATCTGTTAGATTAAGAACCTGCCCGAAACGCTGCGCTTACTAGTGGCTTTACAAGATTGTAAATACTATGCTATGTATTCTGACAGACCCAATGTACCTTCTTGTATATAAATAAATAAATAAATAAATAAATAAATAAATAAATAAATAAATAAATAAATATTGGTCCATACGAGTGAGCTCATCCACCTAAATCTCTAGCCTATGCTTTAAAAAAATAAAACAAAAAGTTGCATTACATCCTTTAATTCAAGTTTCAAACTAGATTCAGTTTTATGAAATACAGCGGTATCAAAGTTATACTTATTTGTTAAGAAACTTAATAAATAAGTACCTACCAAGCAAATGAAAATGAGCGCTTTAAGACTTGTTCAAGAGTGCATAATGCCAGGGAATTTGATTGATCTAAGTTAGTTCTAATATGATTATAGATTGCTATAAATTTAACTACATCCTCTCAACTGACATTAATCCTTGCTTCCTGTAGCAGAAAATCTCTGATAGGCAACTTGTATTTAATTGAGTTTCCTATTTAATTAAGTTACTGAATCAGTAACGTTGATGATGTTATCTTAAAAAAGACCATATATATATATATATATATATATATATATATATATATATATATATATATATATATATATATATATATATATATATATAATATATATATATATATATGTATACCTGAATTTATCTGAGGGCCACTAAGACTAGTGGCCTTGACGAGGACAGGAAGCCAGCGGCTTTACATTAATATTACATACATTTTTTTCAGTACCTCTTCTGTTCAAACTCGTGTTCACCACTATTTGAAAAGAAGGACCGGCATGGGATGTTAGCGGCGTCCGTCGTGGACTATTCCCTGTCACACAACATGTGTGACAAACACCTGTCACACAGCATGTGTGACAAACACCTGTCCCACAGCATGTGTGACAAACACCTGTCCCACAGCATGTGTGACAAACGAGCACAAATCGTCAGCCTTGTACACAGCAACAATAAAGTGTCACCGCTATCTGAAAGCAAAGGAGCTTCTCCAGGTAAATGGTACAATAATATTAACATTCATGGTGTTCACGTGTTACTGGTATTCGTGAGATAGCCTACGAATGTGAACTTCCTACAGCCGACCTAGCCTCCGGTACTGATAGTACCTATAGCGACTACGGAAGGAATATACCAAATACCGACTGTTTGTTGTATTACAAAAGGAAGTCCACGTTTTGTACTGTAGGTGCACTTACGGGCATTGCAAAATCTGTAAGAGCCTAGCCTTCACCCTAACTTGCCCTAAGCGTATATCGGCAATTTTAAGCAAAATATATGCAATCATATAACAAATTTAGTACATACATCTGTTATACGTGACAGAAAAGAATAATTTCCTTTTATCTTTCCTACTTCGGCCCTCTTCAAAAATACAATAACAAAACGGTGACCAATTTTCGGTGTAAACATCAATATATATTACAACTTTCATCCATAGTGGCGCTTGGATTTTGGATGATGAGTTGAGAACATCACTGAGCTCCCCGCGTGGAAAAAAGCCTACCATGGTTGGGAAGGTTGTGTTGTCACACTCTCCTGAAACACTTCTTTATGAAGGTATTTATGAGAATATGAATAAAAAGTGCGGTTTAGATAGCACATATTTCTAATAAATTAAAAGAAAATACTCAACTACTTAAGAGCAGGTTCTCTCGATTTTCTCGCTTCATAAAAAATGCCGATGTTTTACTGGACGTTAGAACGCAAGCAGTCCACTAACCTATTAAGGCCAATGTATAGAAAACATCAAGATTACGAGACTATATTTTGCTATTACATCGCATTTTTAATGCATAGGTCGAGTCAGTAATAGTGCGACATATTAGGTGCAAAGACGTGCCTGTTAGGCTACGTTTGACTATGAAACATTCTTATATACATTTATATATTGCAAAATATTCCATATTTAATATTTTTTTACATGTTAACGAGCTTGTCAGTACCAAACTGCTGCGTCCATTTAAGCCTAAAATTATAATCATCGATGATATATTTCGTATAACACTACTTTTTTATATATGTTTTATAAACGCTGATGGCAGGAAACAAAAAAATTAATGATAAAAAGTGGTGCAACTTTTCAGAAAAAAGTAATTTGTCTAAAAAATGTCTACTACTTAGCAATGTTTTTCTGATGTTACTTTATTATTATGACAAGAACATATGAATATAGGAAACTGCAGAAAGCCTATTGGCCCATAAGAGCCAATCCTATTTATATCCACCCAAACTCACGCATATGTTTAACCTAAGCTTGAAACAATCAGGCATTTATGTTACCCGGTAATGTGATCGGTAAAGCAACAAGTTCTATATGGTATACAGGATTTTACAATGAGAGTAGAAAGACATAGTGACTGAGGATCCTTTGAACCCGGATTCACGAAGCAATTATGCAAGCACTTACGAACCTTCCTATCTTTTCTCAGTCTTTGGTGGCTTTGTTTACAATTATTAAACAGTTAATGAACTCCGAAGCACCAGGAGGCTGTTTATAACAATAACAACAGTTGATTGGAAAGTTTTCATGCTTGTAAACTGTTTAATAAATGTAACCAAAGCCGTCAAAGATTGAGGAAAGATGTACACGTTCGTAAGTGCTTGCGTAACTGCTTTATGAATCTGGGTGTATAGTATATAAAGCTACCCCACGTGTGTGAGGCCGACGCTCTATCGTGGCCTCACACACGTGAGGTCCAGGGTTCGAGACCTATAGAGCCCAGGTGAATGAAAAGTTTATTTCCAGGGAAGTGTGGATGACAGTTTATGTGGCTGAGGATCCTTTTGTTCCCAGGTTGGGCTTGGCTGAGGTGTTTGGCTGGAGTAAGTTACGGAGTGTGTGTGGCCTTAGCCATCCCTGCTGTTGTAATAGGCTGCTCCTGCTTGACTCTCTGCTCTCATCACCCAAAGCCATCACTGTGGTCCATCACCCAAGGTAACGCCATCAATTATGAAAGCATTTCCGATAGATATTCTTTCTAGGTGAATGTATTATTATTTTTATCGCTAAAAAACAATGAGTCGAGTAATGTTTATGAAAGGAGCGACGCTATACCAATACGGTTTTGTAGAACTGCATTTCACAAATTAATAAAATTGACCAATATAAGATTAAAAATAACCTAAGTAATATTACAAATTACCAGAGTAGCATTAACAATTACTTCTGTAACATTCACAATTATATAATATACAGAATAACCTATATATTACTGAAAATGCAAAAATATATAAATGCCTGAAATAATTTTCTGAAGTAACCGCCAAGGCATAACACTGTGTGAGGTACACAATGACCAAGATGACCAGAAAAGTCTTCAAGACGGCACTACGAGGTCAGAAAGGCATCAGTGATATCACACTTTTTAGGGGCCCTGGTGGCTGAGTGGACAGCGCTCGGGGTCGTAATCATAGGGTTCGGAGTTCAATCCCCGGCGATGGCGGAAACAAATGTGCAGTTTCTTTTACGCTGATGCACCTGTTCGCCTAGCAGTAAATAGGTACCTGGGAGTTAGACAGCTGCTACGGATTGCTTCCTGGGTACTCACCTAGTTGTACTCACCTAGTTGTGCTTGCGGGGGTTGAGCTCTGGCTCTTTGGTCCCGCCTCTCAACCGTCAATCAACAGGTGTACAGTTTCCTGAGCCTAATGGGTTCTATCATATCTACACTTGAAACTGTGTATGGAGTCAGCCTCCACCACATCGCTTCCTAATGCATTCCATTTGTCAACCACTCTGACACTAAAAAAGTTCTTTCTAATATCTCTGTGGCTCATTTGGGCACTCAGTTTCCACCTGTGTCCCCTAGTGCGTGTGCCCCTTGTGTTAAACAGCCTGTCTTTATCAACCCTGTCGATTCCCCTGAGAATCTTGAATGTGGTGATCATGTCCCCCCTAACTCTTCTGTCTTCCAACGAAGTGAGGTTTAATTCCTGCAGTCGCTCCTCGTAGCTCATACCTCTCAGCTCGGGTACTAGTCTGGTGGCAAACCTTTGAACCTTTTCCAGTTTAGTCTTATGCTTGACTAGATAGGGACTCCATGCTGGAGCCGCATACTCCAGGATTGGTCTGACATATGTGGTATATAATGTTCTGAAAGATTCCTTACACAAGTTTCTAAAGGCCGTTCTTATGTTAGCCAACCTGGCATATGCTGCTGATGTTATCCTCTTGATATGAGCTTCAGGGGACAGGTCTGGCGTGATATCAACCCCCAGGTCTTTCTCTCTCTCTGACTCTTGAAGTATTTCATCTCCCAAATGATACCTTGTATCTGGTCTCCTGCTTCCTACCCTATCTTCATTACATTACATTTGCTTGGGTTAAACTCTAACAGCCATTTGTTCGACCATTCCTGCAGCTTGTCCAGGTCTTCTTGAAGTCTCAAGCTGTCCTCCTCTGTCTTAATCCTTCTCATAATTGGGTGTGTGTGTATATGTGTGTGTGTGTGTGTGTGTGTGTGTGTGTGTGTGTGTTTGTGTGTGGTGTGTTGTGTGTGTGTGTGTGTGTGTGTGTGTGTGTGTGTGTTGTGTGTGTGTGTGTGTGTGTGTGAGA
>WNGS01003921.1:39163-57189 GCA_020271785.1 Procambarus virginalis
TAACTTATTTTTTTACTTTGGTAAGTTCAAATATGTTTATGAGACAAGAAAGAAATACATCCTAAAGGGAGTAGATAACTTAGGCTATTTCTACATGTGTTCCTTTGACAAACTAACCTACCCTTCCTAGGCCTAATTCACAACCAATTGTTTAGTTTGTCTAACACGATCACTAATGGTGACAATAATGACGGCTGAACTTACATAGGCGATGAGGAGAGCGACGACACACAGTCTGCTCTGCATGACGGCTCGACGACCGAATGAACCACTTGACCGCCACCAAACCTGCAGCACCTCACAACCACTACGCTTCCACACTCATTTATTTATTACACATCCCTCACAATCTGTAACATATAGCTTCCAGTCTAATGATGTTCAGTTCTAATGCGTGATAATGTTATGCAGCTTTGACGGGTTTAGTTTGCTGCGGGGAAGAAGATATTTGGATTAAGGAAACTTGAGGTTAAGAGATATCATAAGGGTATCTACCCATCCCCTGGTCTCAGTCCACGGAGATAAGATTATAACTCTTGTTATCAGGTGGACACGGTTGAGGGTTTGTGGTGGTGTGGTGGACACGGGTGTGAGGGCTTGTGGTGGTGAGGTGACACGGTGTGAGGGCTTGTGTGGTGAGGTTGGACCGGGTGAGGGTTTGTGTTGTGTGGTGGACCGGGTGAGGCTGTGTGGTGTGTGTGGTGGACACGGGTGAAGTTTGTGGTGGTGTGGTGGACACGGTGGAGGGCTTGTGGTGGTGAGGTGGACACCGGGTGAGGGTTTGTGGATGTGGAGTGGACACAGGGTGAGGGTTTGTGGTGGTGTGGTGGACACGGGTGAGGGGTTTGTGGTGGTGTGGTGGACACGGGTGAGGGCTGTGGTGGTGAGGTGGACACGGGTGAGGGTTTGTGGTGGTGTGGTGGACACGGGTGAGGGCTTGTGGTGGTGTGGTGGACACGGGTGAGGGTTTGTGGTGGTGTGGTGGACACGGGTGAGGGTTTGGGTGGGTGTGGTGACACGGGTGAGGTTTGTGGTGGTGTGGTGGACACGGGTGATGGTTTGTGGGGTGGACACGGGTGAGGGTTGTAGTGGTGTGGGTGGACACGGGTGAGGGTTTGTGGTGGGTGGTGGACACAGGGTGAGGGTTTGTGGTGTGGTGGACACGGGTGAGGGGTTTGTGGTGGTGTGGTGGACACGGGTGAGGGTTTGTGGTGGTTGTGGTGGACACGGGTGATGGTTTGTGGTGGTGAGGTGGACACGGGTGAGGGCTTGTGGTGTGGTGTGGTGGACACGGGTGAGGGTTTGGTGGTGTGGTGGACACGGGTGAGGGTTTGTGGTTGGTGTGTTGGACACGTGTGAGAGTTTGTGGTGGTGTGTGGACACGGTTGAGGGTTTGTGGTGGTGTGGTGGACACGGTGAGGGCTTGTGATGGTGTGGTGGACCTGGTGCGGGGCTTGTGGTGGTGTGTGTGTACACGGGTGAGGGCTTGTGGTGGTGTGTGGACACGGGTGAGGGTTTGGTGGTGTGGTGGACACGGTGTGAGGGTTTGTGGTGGTGTGGTGGACACGGGTGAGGGCTTGTGGTGGTGTGGTGGACACCGGGTTGAGGGTTTGTGGTGGTGTGGTGGAAACGGTTGAGGGGCTTGTGATGGTTGTGGTTGGACACGGGTGCGGGCTTGTGGTGGTGTGTGGACACGGGTGAGGGCTTGTGGTGGTGTTGGTGGACACGGGTGAGGGCTTGTGGTGGTGTGGTGGGACACTGGGATGGGCTTGTGGTGGTTGTGGTGGACAACGGGGTGAGGGCTTGTGGTGGTGAGGTGAGACCGGTTTGGTGGGACTCAAAACACCAACTATACAAGAACTATTGACCAGGCCAGGTTAGATGGAAGTAGGATATAGGTTTAACAATAGATACCATCACGGACCTATATATTATCAATAGTTTAAACAAATCACATTCAAAATTGTTATATAATTCAGGTAAATGTCATACAATACATATTTCCCCATTGAAACACGATTTAGGCTTAGGTCTTCAGACATATATTAGTATAAGAAGTAATGAAACTGCAAAGCCCTATTGGCCCGTATGAGGCAGCTCCTATTTATAATCCATCCAAACGCATTCATGAATATATCTACCTTGGTCTACGTCAATGAGATCAGGCGGTCAAGTCACCTTACAGCATCTAAACCCTTATTGTTCGCGCGCGACAGTACCCCCCATCACCCTGGGAGCTGTATCTGAACCCATATTGTGAGGGTGTTCGCGTGCAATCCACCCTTCACCCCAGATATCGGATCATCTGCAGGTCGTATGATGACCGATATTGGCCGCCGCCAGTCGGAGCCACCTGCAGTTGCTCGGGCAACTTCCCCCTAACCTCTATCCTACCCTCCCTGTCTCTCACGCTTGCAAAGTATCTGAGGTAATCACTGCTGTCTGTGTCGATCCAAAATGGTCTTCGTAGCCAAAGCCATCTGCCTCGTCGAGAGGTGCCAGTAATGGGCTCAACACATCGCCAGGTGTCCACAGGCAGCAAAAGTGATCTAAATGTTCCGTGTTATCTTCTAGTGTTTGTGCCCTTTGTAAGTGGTTCAGTACATATTCAGAAAAATTAACAGGAAGATGTCAACACATTAACAATGCAGGTAAGGAGTACCCAGACATATACGTTAAATTTATTTGTGAAAATTTTAAGCCCAAACATCTTTCAAAAAAATATACATGTTGCCCATCATATAGTTTCCTCCTCAACAAAATATATAGGGAATTCGCAAAATATAAAACGTGTCCAACAAATAGAAAGTGTATACAAAATTTACAGTGTTTACAAATATTTTCGGTTCTCAAAAAATATCTTTGATTATTTGTCAGAAATATAGTCAGTAGTTGAAGCCTAATGAGGCCAATTTCGACTTGTAGAGTGTAGTAATCTGTGAATGTTTTGGATATGAAAATTATGCCTTATCATTGCTATTATTTAGTATTTTGCATATACTTATATATATATAGATATATATATATATATATATATATATATATATACTGTGCTATTAATTTGTAGTTTATTAAAGATTCGAACAATTTTCTACACGTCGTATCCTACTCGTTGAGCATAATTTATTGTATTAATTAATAGTAAAATTTGTGTTATTCACTTAAAGTCTGGAAAAAAATAAAGTTGAAACCTAACCTTAAATATTTCTAAGCCTAGTATAGCACATATATACTATACTAGGCCTCAACGTGTATTAGGCCTAAGTGGTTAGGTTAGCTTCATTAGCAACATAAATACAAAACCTTTTCCGGTTTGTCCAACAATATTACCAATTCTACTTTCTAATCTCCATTAAGTCAATGTGTATTATGGTCCACAGCGTTACTATAAGTACTTTCTAAACAGTCTGTACTTCTACAGTACTGTTCAGTACTATTATCAAACAGTACTGTATTCCTTACGGTACTGTCAGTATCTATTACTAAACAGTATTGTATTCCTTTACAGTACTGTTCAGTACTATTATCTAAACAGTACTGTACAGTACTATTACCTACAGTACTGTATTCCTTTAGTACTGTTCAGTACTATTATCTAAACAGTACTGTACTTCTACAGTACTGTACAGTACTATTACCTAAACAGTACTGCACAGTACTACTATCTAAACAGTACTGTACTTCTACAGTACTGTTCAGTACTATTACCTAAACAGTACTGTACTTCTACAGTACTGTTCAGTACTATTACCTAAACAGTACTGCACAGTACTACTATCTAAACAGTACTGTACTTTTACAGTACTGTTCAGTACTATTACCTAAACAGTACTGCACAGTATTACTATCTAAACAGTACTGTACTTCTACATGTACTTCTACATATCTATAAACAGTACTGTACTTGTTCAGTACTGTTCAGTACTACTATCTAAACAGTATTGTACTTCTACAGTACTACCAAACAGTACTACTATCAGTACTGTTCAGTAGTTCATACTACTATCTAAACAGTACTGTACTTCTACAGTACTGTTCAGTACTATTATCTAAACAGTACTGTATTTCTACAGTACTGTTCAGTACTATTATCTAAACAGTACTGTACTTCTACAGTACTACTATCTAAACAGTAAATAGGATAAGCTGTATATATAAACTGTACTGTTTAAACTGTATATAACTATAAATGTATGTGGGATTCTAAGAGCTGGTGTTGCCATAATATTTTGAGTGACAAATAAGCTAGGAACATATATGATTAGGCCACGAGGCTTTGGTATATACTATAATTGAAGTTGTTGAAAATAAATGTTCTCACTAGCCTAACAACTCACCTTATTTAGTTACGTGTTATCCTGCTAAGGTGAAAGCAAGTTACTTTAGATTTTAGATCTTTAGATCTTTCACCACTAAATACGTGGCTACACACGGGCCACGTATTTACCTGAAGGCCACTAACACTAATGGCCTCGGTGAGGGCAGGAAGCCGGCGGCTTGCTAAATGGTTACCCATTTATCCTGATGATTTTTTCAAGTTGGACTTCAAAGTTCAGCAGTCTTGGCATTTACGGGTTCGGTGGGTAGGCGATCCAATGGGATATTTAACCCTGTGAGTAAAAAGCCTCTCTTGTTTTCGGTCGCACATTGGGGATTGTCGAGTTTGAAACCGTTGTTCCTTGTTGTGTTACATCTGACCTTTTGAAGAAGTTGTCGGAATCAATATCCTCCAAATAGTTCAGTATTTTGAAAGTTGCAATGAGATTCGCTTTGTCAAGTCTGATTTGCAGTGTTGTGAGTCATGTGGCCCTCAACCGTTCCTGGTTTGAGAGGTGACGTTGTTCTGGAATAATTTTTATTGCCTGGTTGTGAACGGACTACTCTTACTTTGCTACAATTGACGACTATATTACTTCTCAAACAAGCAAGGCAAGACGGAGAAAACCTCGCAGATATTGAAGATATTAGAGAAGTTGATCTTAAAATAACCGAAGTTATGACTATGGTCAATTACAGACTTAGACTGTCATATTTTCAAGTCTTTTATATTCAAGGTTTTAGAGTCCACAACTTAAACCTTACCACAAAATACAGCACCGAACAGCCAAAAAATAAATGTGTCATTCCATACAAGGTAGCAAACCTATGGAAGATTATACTCTCCGGATAATTCTAAGCTTACAAAAGACACAAAAGAAAATTCATAAAACAAGGTTGTGGCCGTAAATTCATGCCAATTCTCCGAGAGACTGACATCACTCAAATAATAGGTCAATCCCCCACCAGGAAGCTTGCTCTAGATGTGGATCAGATATTTATTCAGATTGTACTGTACTTGATTTGAATACATTCACAGAGGAGGTCGATGTTCGTTTGTAATACTCTAAAATATGGACAGTAAACATGCAATATGATAAAAAGTATATTTACCTGAGGGCCACTAATACTCCAGTGGCCTCGAAGAGGACAGGAAGCCGGCGGCTTGTCAAACGTCCCCCATTTGTCCTTATGATTTTGAATACAATATATTTGCAATTGGTACATATATATATATATATATATATATATATATATATATATATATATATATATATATATATATATATATATATATGTCGTACCTAGTAGCCAGAACGCACTTCTCAGCCTACTATGCAAGGCCCGATTTGCATAATAAGCCAAATTTTCATGAATTAATATATTTTCTCTATTTTTTTTCTTATGAAGTGATAAAGCTACCCATTTCATTATATATGAGGTCAATTTTTTTTGTTGGAGTTAAAATTAACGTAGTTACATGACCGAACCTAACCAACCCTACCTAACCTAACCTAACCTATCTTTATAGGTTAGGTTAGGAGAGGTAGCCGAAAAAGTTAGGTTAGGTTAGGTTAGGTTAGGTAGGTTAGGTAGTCGAAAACAATTAATTCATGAACACTTGGCTTATTAGGCAAATTGGGCCTTGCATAGTAGGCTGAGAAGTGCGTTTTGGCTACTAGGTACGACATATATATATATATATATATATATATATATATATATATATATATATATATATATATATATATATATATATATATATAATATTTATCACAGCAAACATCTTGTTAAAAATTTTCTTTACTTTTAATTAAAATCCATGACGTTTCGAATTGACACACACAATCCCAGAACGACATCCTCTCTGAGCAACTGGAAAATGTGCTGAAGCCTATCATCTCCCTACCATTGTCTCACAGTGTACCATAATAATTCCTAACTCAGCATCTGAAGGGTCAGACAATAAATAACAGAGCAACGAGGAACGCCGAAACACAAAGTTCATAAAAAGGTAATATATGAACCTTACACTCTAAATCAAAATTAATACAGCTTTCTTCACTTGGTAAAATACTTAGAAATCAATCTGGCAAATAAGTAGCCCTCGCTAGTCGTCTCATAAATCATACAACAATAATAATAATATTAAATAAAATAATCATCAAGTCAAGAACATCAGATATGTTTGAGTTTGGGGGGCGGGGGTGTGTCTAAATTGTTCCTTGGAACAATACTAATTCAAGGAAAATGGGGGAGGAAACTTTACTTAACTAAGCAAATCCTTGGCGCCGATAAAAGTGACTGTCCACCACATCGTCACGGCGCGCGGGAAAAGTAGCACCTACTCCAACTGGTCCCTAATGCTTGCTACTGTTGTCGGTCACCTCCCCACTTACTGGTGCGGACATTCACTTAAGGCTAGATGTAGTCCAGACTACCTGTCCCATAACTGCGAATATGCAAACGAGTTAATGAGCAGGACCCTAAAACACCTCAACACGATACCCTGAGACACCGACTGAAATTGTTTGCTATACTTTTCCGCTAAGGTATCCACTCAGTTGTCGTAGCGACTCGTTGTTGAGCTTTCAAGGCGTGTTGTTGTCAAGTGGGTTCCTCCCTTGTCAAGATCTTTAGTCCTCTCATCTGCTGCATACCTTACGTTGAGCGCGTATTAAATCAGTCCCTTGCATCTTTTCTGCCATTGATTAACTGGTTTTAAATACATCTAGCTCAATAGCTTCAATGATGATGTTTGATGCAGATATGGTTATGGTTATGAATAAAACGTTTCTTCCCAAATTGTTAACACACAATTCATCTGCATGGCAGAGGCTTCCAGGTACCCTATTCTGACACTCAACCCGGGAAATATTTGGAATTTTCAGTGCAATTCGCTATTAATGAAATCCATTCGATTGTTATTAACCCCATTAACCTCTTGTGCCATTATTGGTAAATTCCACGTTTCCAATTCTGAATGAAAACAAATAGAGTGATTTACGTAAAATTATTCTACGTGATAAAAATCAATTCTACACATGGTATTGCAGGTTGTGTGGTGGTGGTGCTGGCGGGCCTGGTAACCGGAGGTGTATCTATAGCCAGTGTGGTAGTGGCAGGTCTTACCTACCACTGTTGTGGTCTCCATCATCCAATACTCCCCATCTACCTCACCCTACATGGTAATATACGTATCTGTTATCAGTTAGTAGGTACTTCTAAGATCCTTATTGTCAGCGTCCATGGTATGGTTGGTAGGACAACGATTCGTAATTTTTGGGATCAGAGATCAATTTTCATGATAATGCGGCATCAGTCATCATATTGTAGCACCAGTCATCATAATGCAGCACCTGTCATCATATTGCAATTCCAATCATAATACAGCACAAGTCATCGTACTGCAGCACCAGTCATCATATTACAGCACCAATCATCATATTGCAGCACCAATCACCATACTGCAGCTCCGGTCGACCCCATGAATTTAGTTCTCATAAAATTCATGATAATTTTCGTCGGCGAAATTTCATGTCTTAAACCTTTCTCTGATGTAAATTTTGTTTGTACATTTTTACAGGAATTGCGCAGGTTGCATCACTGGCAGGGTTGGCTGTGTATGCAGACGTGCAAGCGAAACTGCATTATAATCAACAGCAGGTCCATTTGGACCGCATTGGCAGGAGAAGGGATAAGATATCTTATCTCATGAGGAAAGAGAAACGAGTTTATCGTAGTCTCAGTATAAATAATGTCAGGAATAAAACTGGTAATTTCATTCCCTTGGAAGAGGAGGTGAAGAGTGAGAAGAGTGCGTGGTTTTATATATGGTGCAAGACATTAAGTGGCCTGAGTATCGTGACTCTCCTGCCCTTGACCACCGTTGGTAAGTTCTTCTCTTTATTATATAAATGCATTCATACGGTTAGGAGCCTTCCAGGTGTAACGTACATTCTATGTGAGACTCAATCTTGAGTACGAAGCCTATGCATAGCAAAGCTACCTGAAAAAAGAAGATATCTAGAACAGGTTCTAATATATGCATCGAGGGTCTTTCCTGAGCAGAAGGGACTATCTTCGAGAAACGAGTGAGGGAACAAATCCAGAAGGGCCGTGACGAGGATTCGAACCTGCGTCCGAGAGCATCCCAGACACTGCCTTAATCGACTGAGCTACGACATGGTAAAAGAATTTAGGTTGCAATTCTTTTACAGTGTCGTAACTCAGTCGATTAAGGCAGCGTCGGGATGCTCTCGGGCGCAGGTTCGAATCCTCGTCACGGCCCTTGTGGATTTGTTCATTTCATGCATCACGCTATTGTGATTTGTGTGTGGAGTGAGGGAACATGACCTGACCACAGTAGAGGACACAAGTAATTGAATAGCTATGATGACATAAAAGATTATAACAGAAATTGACACAAGTTGATAGATAAGCAATGATCGAAACTTATAACGGCAGAACGAAGGGCATAGATGAAACCTATAGACACAGAGGAGTCACAAATGAGTTACAATAAGAGGTAGCTGAATTTGACTTATTACTTAAGTTTAAATATGACAAGACAACTTTGAATTTTACAAACAATTTATAGATCTATGAATTCAAAGAACTGTATATCTATAAACAAACATTAATTGAAGTATTGGTTAATCTGTAATTAAGTTAGAAAATTGTTACGACACTTTTTCAGTTTTCTGCTCTTAATTAACCTCCTCGAGGTTAGAAATAGCCTAAACTACTCTATCCTTTTGAGATGTACTTCATTTTATCAATAAACGTACTTGAACTTAAATTAACCCCCCCCCTTCACCTTTACGCACACTTTTGTTAGTATCATCCCCTTTTATGCACTTTTATTAGCGTGAATACTATGAAGCGTCTGAACAAATCCACAAGAGCCGTGATGAGGGTTCAAACCTACGCCGGGATGTTCCCAGATGCGCCTTAGTCAACTGTACCACCACACGGTGAAATCCCTTGTGGATTTGTTCATCTGATATACACACTTTTGGGATTTCTGTGTGTACTATGAAGCGTGCTGACACAGGTGCAGTGATGACTGAGGGTTTGCGGGGTGTTCCCTCAGCGGAAAACTGCTGCACATCTCTGTTGGACTTCAGTCGGGCTCTGTTTACACATACGATCTTCTCTATCTGGCAATATCCTGGTAACTATTCCACTTCATTCATAAGAACATAAGAGTAAACGAAACTGTAGAACGATTATTACGTGTCTACTAATTTTGTTTAAATTACCAATCAAGCTGTCAATGTAATCAATCAGAGCTTTAATATACCAATGTGCTTTAATATACTTACTCATCTCTCTCATCTCATTTTTGTCTTGCAATGTATTTGTTATTTTATTAATTCTGCTAGAATTTACCTACTTAAAATTATCTGTTAGATTAAGAACCTGCCCGAAAAACGCTGCGCTTACTAGTGGCTTTACAAGATTGTAATACTATGCTATGTATTCTGACAGACCCAATGTACCTTCTGTATATAAATAAATAAATAAAAAAAATAAATAAATAAAAAATAAATAAATAAATAAATAAATATTGGTCCATACGAGTGAGCTCATCCACCAAATCTCTAGCCTATGCTTTAAAAAAATAAAACAAAAAGTTGCATTACATCCTTTAATTCAAGTTTAAAAACTAGATTCAGTTTTATGAANGACACAGTACCCCACCTGGGGACACAGTACCCCACCTGGGGACACTGTAACCCACCTGGGGACACTGTAACCCACCTGGAGACACAGTATCCCACCTGGGGACACAGTAACCCACCTGGGGACACAGTATCCCACCTGGGGACACAGTAGCCCACCTGGGGACACAGTAACCCACCTGGGGACACAGTAACCCACCTGGGGACACACAGTATCCCACCTGGGGACACTGTAACCCACCTGGGGACACAGTAACCCACCTGGGGACACAGTAACCCACCTGGGGACACAGTAACCCACCTGGGGACACAGTATCCCACCTGGGGACACAGTAACCCACCTGGGGACACAGTATCCCACCTGGGGGACACAGTAACCCACCTGGGGACACAGTAACCCACCTGGGGACACAGTAACCCACCTGGGGACACAGTATCCCACCTGGGGACACAGTAACCCACCTGGGGACACAGTAACCCACCTGGGGACACAGTAACCCACCTGGAGACACACAGTAAACCACCTGGGGACACAGTAACCCACCTGGGGTAACAGTAACCCTCCTGGGGACACACAGTAACCCACCTGGGGACACAGTAACCCACCTGGGGACACAGTAACCCACCTGGGGACACAGTAACCCACCTGGGGACACAGTATCCCACCTGGGGACACAGTAACCCACCTGGGGACACTGTAACCCACCTGGGGACACAGTATCCCACCTGGGGACACAGTAACCCACCTGGGGACACAGTAACCCACCTGGGGACACAGTAACCCACCTGGGGACACAGTAACCCACCTGGGGACACAGTATCCCACCTGGGGACACAGTAACCCACCTGGGGACACAGTAACCCACCTGGGGACACAGTATCCCACCTGGGGACACAGTAACCCACCTGGGGACACAGTAACCCACCTGGGGACACAGTATCCCACCTGGGGACACAGTAACCCACCTGGGGACACTGTAACCCACCTGGGGACACAGTAACCCACCTGGGGACACAGTATCCCACCTGGGGACACAGTAACCCACCTGGGGACACAGTAACCCACCTGGGGACACAGTAACCCACCTGGGTACACAGTAACCCACCTGGGGACACAGTAACCCACCTGGGGACACACAGTAACCCACCTGGGGACACTAACCCACCTGGGGACACAGTAACCCACCTGGGGACACAGTAACCCACCTGGGGACACAGTAACCCACCTGGGGACACAGTAACCCACCTGGGGACACAGTAACCCACCTGTGTACACAGTAACCCACCTGGGGACACACAGTAACCCACCTGGGGAGACAGTAACCCACCTGGGGACACAGTAACCCACCTGGGGACACACAGTAACCCACCTGGGGACACAGTAACCCACCTGGGGACACAGTAACCCACCTGGGGACACAGTAACCCACCTGGGGACACAGTAACCCACCTGGGGACACAGTAACCCACCTGGGGACACAGTAACCCACCTGGGGACACAGTAACCCACCTGGGGACACAGTAACCCACCTGGGGACACAGTAACTCACCTGGGGACACAGTAACTCACCTGGGGACACAGTACCCCACCTGGGGACACAGTAACCCACCTGGGGACACAGTAACTCACCTGGGGACACAGTAACCCACCTGGGGACACAGTAACTCACCTGGGGACAGAAGGTATAAGGCAAGATAAGCGCAGGTTCCTGCAGATACACATCCTTGCCCGTCCTCACATATAGGCTGAAACACTCGCCTTTCTGCAATATATTATGGCGGTAAAATGATCAGTGTTACATATGCTATATACATAAATATTTCCCTGAAAATATTTTCAAAAGTTCATTGAACGCACATGTTCAAAAGTTCAAAGGAGTAATATCGATTGATAATTCTGGTTGTCTGGGACAGGAAGCCTATGCATATCTGTGTATCATTAGGCTACCTATTCTGACCTTCCCTGGGATGAAACCCATAACGGTTCTCTAACTCAATGGTACCTATTTATTGTTAGGTGAACAGACGCATAAGGTAAAAGAAAACGCTGCCATATTGATTCCGTCCCATCCTAGAATTGAACCTGGATCCTTCAGTTGTGAGTCGATGACGCAGACCACTGAGGTACACGACACACAAAGGGGGATTTTATACATTAATGAACACAAATACATTCCCAGGAGGATGGTGAATAACCGCCATGACACAGCAGGCGCAGGTCAGGTTAACCTCACCTCATCCTCCTGAAATTATATTAATTATAACAAATATTTGGTTAAATGTACAAAAATGTACTTCACGGCCCAAAACATTAACGGCCTCCGAAAAACATTCACGTTTTGTATTATTATATTGACCCAAACGGCATGCTAAAGAAACAGAACGGTAACTACTGAATCTAACCCGGGATTCTCAGGCCTAAGCAATATTAGGCCTAATTTACGCTATAGTAGGCCTGATTAGGTACATAAATGTGCTATCGGAAGCAGAGAAAAGATTAGGTTTGGTTTTGACTTTGTTCGTGCCCCCATATACAACTACTAGTACAAAACATGAACTTTATCGGCAACAGTCCATTTTTGTACACTGCAGCCAACAGCTGGTATAGGTACTGTGAGTGTGGAGGACGGGTGGAGGGCCACTCACCTTGATGAGTGAGAGCTGGAACTTCTCGCCCACCACCAGGCTGGGCCACCTCGGGCCCCCGTACACTGCCTCCTGCGGGCCCCATACTCCTCCGTACTTGTCGTTGAGCACCACTTCTCTGTTGACGGTGTGAGGGAGAGGGTGAGGCTGGGTGTGTGGCTGGGTGTGAGGCTGGGTGTGAGGCTGGGTGTGTGGCTGGGTGTGTGGCTGGGTGTGTGGCTGGGTGTGTGGCTGGGTGTGTGGCTGGGTGTGTGGCTGGGTGTGAGGCTGGGTGTGAGGCTGGGTGTGTGGCTGGGTGTGAGGCTGGGTGTGTGGCTGGGTGTGTGGCTGGGTGTGAGGGTGTATGTGCGTATGTCCTGAAATATCTCATTATTATTAACAACATTAGAGCTACCTATTATACACCAAGTGAGGAGTGAGAAGTGGCCACCTTACCGACTGGTCGAGTCTGTAGTCTGCCAGTTGAAGTGGGCGTCGACCAAGACGTCACCGTCGTCACGGTTCAGCTCCTGGCCGTCCTCTGGCTCCAGCATCAGGCGCAGACCCACACTACCAGTACCCAACATGGCGGCAAGAACAACGAGAGTGAGCGCCTCTGGTCAAGCAAGTATTAACTAGCTGTTCAAGCTGCTACCAGCTGGAGTTAGACGAAGGGTTGATCACAAGCAAGGGCGGGGAGGTGACAGAGACTGGGAAGTACCTGACGGTAAGTAATGACAGGCTTTGGGCAGCGACAGACATCGACAGTGACAGGTAAAGTATAGACAGGGGTTGGTGAGAGAGCTGGGTAGTGGCTGGGGCTTGCAAGATGCTTGGGACAACAGTGGCAGTATTAATAACATAACAGCTTAAAAATATTAGTATTCTCATAATCTATTTCTAATGTCACACAAGAATTATACACCATATAATGTTATTCAAACGTAATATTTGATGAATGATTATTCACGACAGCTTGGTCAAGGCAGACCAAATATTACACCAGTATTATTTTAAACTAAGATAACATACACTGCTCTGCCCAGAACGTTATATGTAATTACTGACTTTATAAAATATACAAATCCTGAACTTACTAATTAACACTAATTAGTTCCTAATATATCAAATAAATAAAATATTATTATTATTATTATTATAAGGACCGACCTAGCTTCCTCGGTGAGTTTAAGTATGACCTCGACTGTGAAGTCCTGGTGGTTGGTGAGGTCGGTAGACACCATCTCCAGCCCCTGTGTTGCGGAGGAATGTCCAGCAGAGGGAGAGAAGGTTCTGACGTTCCCCGGGCGTAGCTTCTGCAGCCTCTCTGTCAGCTGACTCCCGATGTACGCGTTCCAGATGATGGGCATGGCGATCCTGGGAGGGCATGGGGCATAGGAGAGTTGTGCTGGCACTCTGGCACTATAATGGGCAACTGAAGCTCCTCAGGCACTATAGCGGTAACACTCAGAATGTTTATTCAAACATACAAATCATTACAATAATGGCTGAACTAAACAGGTGAACAGTAGTGTAAATCACACTTACATTTATGACTTACAGTAACATTTAGCTAACAATTTGAAAGGTGATATATGTTGAAGAAATAAAGTGTAATTTACCATTAGAGCGTTAAGACAGTAAGACATAAAGTGACGCTATTTATTTGACAAAATTGCGATGATGAGAAGACAATTTGAAGTAGGACTAATATAAATTAATCATACCATGAACTTATAGAGATGTGCACATGCTCAGCATTCTACGTCAACAAATTCCGGGACTATCATGGGGCAAAATCACTCCAAATAATACAACTCATACAACATAGTGCATCAATGGGACTCATAATGCCTGTCAATGAGCCATCTGTTCGTGACAATAGTTCTAAATAGTTCCAAATATCCAGCTGGGGTTTCCGTGCTACCTACATGTTGTATTCAATACTGCGGACCTGCTATAATACCATTATATATATCACTTATTTATAAGTTGTATTCCTAACAATTCTGGAAAAGTTGGAGTGGCTTGAAAAGGAGTTGATTCAGTCTGCTGGATGACTGATTCCTTTCAGAAAAAAAGGAATATCATTTGTTTTTAAATATATTTTCAGGTCAGTAGGAAATTGCAATGAGTGCGAGGATGTATCCTCAGATACGTCTAGAACCTTCCCTCCATACTCAATTAAGCTTACCAAAGCCAGCATTTCGCAGACGAGGTGTCACAATAACGTGGCTGAAATATGCTGACCAAACCACACACTAGAAAGTGAAGGGACGACAACGTTTCGGTCCGTCCCGGACCATTCTCAAGTCGATTGTCAGCATTTCTTTATGTCCCATAGTTCACATCCATATTAGGCTAGACATTGACTGTTAACACTGACACTAAAGTTAGCTACTGATGGTAACACTGACACTAGAGTTAGCTGCTGATGGTAACACTGACATCAAACTTACCTGCTGATGCCCAAGAGTTCGGTGATGATGGCGGAGTTGTTGGCGGCGTCGGAAGCGAGGGCGTGGTACTTCGAGTACCAGGTACTGCGCTTCGAACTCAGCTCGCGAAAGGCGGTCTTGACGGCCTCCATCATGTGTTCCACCTCGCTCCCTTGGCCGTCCTGCTCCAATGTGTATACGTGCACTATATATAACACTGCTGGAAACGACTATCCCATTACGGGCTCACCATAGCCCGTGTTACATAGACATTTCGCTCTGAGTAGCTAAATCTAAAACAACATAAACAACATCGACTATCCACCCTCATAAACACTGTGATGCAGTATCCTCCCCCGCGATAGCAGTCATAAAGTAAGGACTGGCAGTTTAAATGCGCCCTCAGCACACAGTACATCCTTTTACGACCAAAGATCACATTCACTCTAAAAAATCTACCACTTGCGGGCTATTCATGCCCGTGCAACCTCTAGGGTGGCTTAATCTTCATCAATCTAACGTTTATCATCCAACACAGAGGATTGTGATAACAGTTGGCTATACCTCATATGTCACTTGTTTAATCTATCATATTTCCAGCCAATTCTCCTGTTTAGGTATTACTTATAATACAAGGAGGACCATAGTATATATTCCGACCTGTAACAAAATTAGAACATAGAAATCTGAACTATTGAGTTGGACAAAGCAGAAAATTATTTTTGACTTGTGTTGCTTTGACAAATTAAACTAACCTAACCTAAACTTCCTAGGCCTAATTCACGATATCTGAGGCCTAATATAAAACATATCTACTATATTAGGCCTAGGAATATTTAAGTTCGTGTTTTATGTGCATTTATTTTAAAATATTCCTTACTAGTCAGTATACTACTATCTAAAAGCTAAGAACGTACGGATTCTGACTATTGTCGACCGTCACAAGAGGTACTGTCTAAACAGGAGGACGGGCTGCAGCTTCGTAATCTATAATGTTTTCTCAATTATATTTTCTTAATCTATTATATTTTCCTAAGCTATTATATTTCTTACTCTTATATTTTATAAGATTAGCAAATATATTTAATATAAGATAGTAAATAGGGTAGCCGGAAGTGCCCGGGGTCTCACTGTCACCGTAGAGAATAATAGTACAAGAACTGACCCAGATTCACGAAGCAGTTACGCAAGCACTTACGAACCTGGGGCCAGATTCACAAAGCAGTTACGCAAGCACTTACGAACCTGGGGCCAGATTCACAAAGCAGTTACGCAAGCACTTACGAACCTGGGGCCAGACTCACGAAGCAGTTACGCAAGCACTTACGAACCTGTCCATCTTTTCTCAATCTTTGTCGGCTTTGTTTACAATTATTAAACAGTTAATGAGCTCCGAAGCACCAGGAGGCTGTTTATAACAATAACACAGTTGATTGGCAAGTTTTCATGCTTGTAAACTGTTTAATAAATGTAACCAAAGCCGTTAAAGATTGAGGAAAGATGTACACGTTCGTAAGTGCTTGCGTAATTGCTTGGTGAATCTGGCCCCAGGTTCGTAAGTGCTTGCGTAACTGCTTGGTGAATCGGGGTCTTGCAGGAACTAACCTCGTTGGAGTCAGGTTCGTCAGCCTGGGCCCACTCTAGCCAGCTAGCCCGCACCACCACCACCACCTGATTTATTTATCTTTATTTAATAAAATACAATATAAATCATATATACATAATCTTTACAAGGCAATACTACATTATACATACAGTAGTATAATTCTCAGTAAACAAATGTTTCATATTATCACAGATCATGAACTTTAAATCTTTAAATGTTATAATTATTTTCTTTAAATGACTTACAATTTTAGAGATTATATTTACAATAATTTACAGGGGAAATTATGACATTTACATATATTTTATATAATTCTCAGTAAACACATTTTCCCCGTAAAGCACCAACTGATCAAGGTCATCCATTAACACCATCTTTGAGCAACTATTAAACACAAACATTATATAAAACTCAACATTCTAAACTTAAAAAAACATATATACGTTCTCCGCTTCTCTTGAAACTTTTTGATTTACATGTATTGTTTAATTACGAAAATACTGTTGGTAATTAGTTAAAATTAGTTCTCATCACTTCTAATTATCCGTGTTTTATTATAATATATTTGAACAATAATTCTCTAATGCAAATATCCTCAGATTAATTGAGACATTGTTGGACAAAGCGGAAAACTTATTTTTTTACTTGTTTAAGTTCAAGTATGTTTATTGAGACAAGAAAGAAATACATCTCAAAGGGATAGAGTAACTTAGGCTATTTCTACATGTGTTCCTTTGACAAACTAACCTACCCTTCCTAGGCCTAATTCACAAACAAATTGTTAGTTTGTCTAACAACGATCACTAAGGTGACAATAATGACGGCTGAACTTACATAGGCGATGAGGAGAGCGACGACACACAGTCTGCTCTGCATGACGGCTCGACGACCACTGAACCACTGACCGCCACCAAACCTGCAGCACCTCACAACACTACGCTTCCACACTCATTTATTTATTACACATCCCTCACAATCTGTAACATATAGCTTCCAGTCTAATGATGTTCAGTTCTAATGCGTGATAATGTTATGCAGCTTTGACGGGTTTAGTTTGCTGCGGGGAAGAAGATATTTGGATTAAGGAAACTTGAGGTTAAGAGATATCATAAGGGTATCTACCCATCCCCTGGTCTCAGTCCACGGAGATAAGATTATAACTCTTGTTATCTGGTGGACACGGGTGAGGGTTTGTGGTGGTGTGGTGGACCGGGTGAGGGCTTGTGGTGGTGGGTGGACACGGTGGGGCTTGTGGTTGTGTGTGGACAGCGGGTGAGGGCTTGTGGTGGTGTGGTGGACACGGGTGAAGGCTTTTGTGGTGGTGTGGTGGACACGGGTGAGGAGGCTTGTGGG
>WNGS01003922.1:4955-20348 GCA_020271785.1 Procambarus virginalis
GCGTACCTGTTATGCCAGTTGCTGGAAGGATTCTGTGCTGGCTAGGGTTCGAGTCTCCTGGTGGGAAAGTGTTCTTAAGTTGTATAACTTCACTTGTGTGTTTAGGCAAGTTGGGCATCAAGCATAGACACAGTGTTCTCCCATATTAACAGGGACTTGATGAAAAAACGTAAAATTGACCTCTCACTTGCTCTAGTTGCCCTTGGGAGGTGGTGGTCTTTGACGTGTGAAATACCCCGAATTACCATCTCTTTTAGGGGTCTGAGCGTGGTGTAGTGGGTTAAAGGCGTACCTGTTATGCCAGTTGCTGGAAGGCTTCTGTGCTGGCTAGGGTTCGAGTCTCCTGGTGGGAAAGTGTTTTAAAGTTGTGTAACTTCACTTGCGTGTTTAGACAAATTGGGCATCAAGCATAGACACAGTGTTGTCCCATAATAACAGGGACTTGATGAAAAAACGTAAAATTGACCCTCACTGCTCTAGTTGCCCTTGGGAGGTGGGGTCTTGAGATGTTGAAATACCCCGAATTACCATCTCTTTTTAAGGGTCTGAGCGTGGTGTAGTGGGTTAAAGGCGTACCTGTTATGCCAGTTGCTGGAAGGCTTCTGTGCTGGCTAGGGTTCGAGTCTCCTGTTGGGAAAGTGTTCTAAAGTTGTATAACTTCACTTGCGTGTTTACGCAAGTTGGGCATCAAGGATAGACACAGTGTTCTCCCATATTAACAGGGACTTGATGAAAAAACGTAAAATAGACCCTTCACTTGGTCTAGTTGCCCTTGGGAGGTGGTGGTCTTTGAGGTGTTGAAATACCACGAAATTACCATCTCTTTTATGGGTCTGCGTGGTGTAGTGGGTTAAGGCGTACCTGTTATGCCAGTTGCTGGAAGGATTCTGTGCTGGCTAGGGTTCGAGTCTCCTGGTGGGAAAGTGTTTTTAAGTTGTGTAACTTCACTTGCGTGTTTAGACAAATTGGGCATCAAGCATAGACACAGTGTTGTCCCATAATAACAGGGACTTGATGAAAAAACGTAAAATTGACCCCCTCAATTGCTCTAGTTGCCCATGGGAGGTGGTGGTCATTGAGGTGTTGAAATACCCCAAAATTACCATCTCTTTTTAAGGGTCTGAGCGTGGTGTAGTGGTTTAAAGGCGTACCTGTTATGCCAGTTGCTGGAAGGATCTGTGCTGGCTAGGGTTCGAGTCTCCTGGTGGGAATGTGTTCTAAAGTTGTATAACTTCACTTGCGTGTTTAGGCAAGTTGGGCATCAAGCATAGACACAGTGTTCTCCCATATTAACAGGGACTTGATGAAAAAACGTAAAATTGACCCCTCACTTGCTCTAGTTGCCCTTGGGAGGTGGTGGTCTTTGAGGTGTTGAAATACCCGAAATTACCATCTCTTTTAAGGGTCTGAGCGTGGTGTAGTGGGTTAAAGGCGTACCTGTTATGCCAGTTGCTGGAAGGCTTCTGTGCTGGCTAGGGTTCGAGTCTCCTGGTGGGAAAGTGTTCTAAAGTTTATAACTTCACTTGCGTGTTTAGGCAAGTTGGGCATCAAGCATAGACACAGTGTTCTCCCATATTAACAGGGACTTGATGAAAAAAACGTAAAATTGACCCCTCACTTGCTCTAGTTGCCCTTGGGAGGTGGTGGTCTTTGAGGTGTTGAAATACCCCGAAATTACCATCTCTTTTAAGGGTCTGAGCGTGGTGTAGTGGGTTAAAGGCGTACCTGTTATGCCAGTTGCTGGAAGGCTTCTGTGCTGGCTAGGGTTCGAGTCTCCTGGTGGGAAAGTGTTCTAAAGTTGTATAACTTCACTTGCGTGTTTAGGCAAGTTGGGCATCAAGCATAGACACAGTGTTCTCCCATATTACAGGGACTGATGTGAAAAAACGTAAAATTGACCCTTCACTTGCTCTAGTTGCCCTTGGGAGGTGGTGGTCTTTGAGGGTTGAAATACCCCGAAATTACCATCTCTTTTAAGGGTCTGAGCGTGGTGTAGTGGGTAAAGGCGTACCTGTTATGCCAGTTGCTGGAAGGCTTCTGTGCTGGCTAGGGTTCGAGTCTCCTGGTGGGAAAGTGTTCTAAAGTGTATAACTTCACTTGCGTGTTTAGGCAAGTTGGGCATCAAGCATAGACACAGTGTTCTCCCATATTAACAGGGACTTGATGAAAAAACGTAAAATTGACCCTTCACTTGCTCTAGTTGCCCTTGGGAGGTGGTGGTCTTTGAGATGTTGAAATACCCAGAAATTACCATCTCTTTTAAGGGTCTGAGCGTGGTGTAGTGGGTTAAAGGCGTACCTGTTATGCCAGTTGCTGGAAGGCTTCTGTGCTGGCTAGGGTTCGAGTCTCCTGGTGGAAAGTGTTCTAAGTTGTATAACTTCACTTGCGTGTTTAGGCAAGTTGGGCATCAAGCATAGACACAGTGTTCTCCCATATTAACAGGGACTTGATGAAAAAACGTAAAATTGACCCCTCACTTGCTCTAGTTGCCCTTGGGAGGTGGTGGTCTTTGAGGTTTGAAATACCCCGAAATTACCATCTCTTTTAAGGGTCTGAGCGTGTGGTGTAGTGGGTTAAAGGCGTACCTGTTATGCCAGTTGCTGGAAGGCTTCTGTGCTGGCTAGGGTTCGAGTCTCTGGTGGGAAAGTTTTTAAAGTTGTGTAACTTCACTGCGTGTTTAGGCAAGTTGGGCATCAAGCATAGACACAGTGTTGTCCATAATAACAGGGACTTGATGAAAAACGTAAAATTCCTCACTTGCTCTAGTTGCCCTTGGGAGGTGGTGGTCTTTGAGGTGTTGAAATACCCCGAAATTACCATCTCTTTTAAGGGTCTGAGCGTGGTGTAGTGGGTTAAAGGCGTACCTGTTATGCCAGTTGCTGGAAGGCTTCTGTGCTGGCTAGGGTTCGAGTCTCCTGGTGGGAAAGTGTTCTAAAGTTGTATAACTTCACTTGCGTGTTTAGGCAAGTTGGGCATCAAGCATAGACACAGTGTTCTCCCATATTAAGGGACTTGATGAAAAAACGTAAAATGACCCCTCACTTGCTCTAGTTGCCCTTGGGAGGTGGTGGTCTTTGAGGTGTTGAAATACCCCGAAATTACCATCTCTTTTAAGGGTCTGAGCGTGGTGTAGTGGGTTAAAGGCGTACCTGTTATGCCAGTTGCTGGAAGGCTTCTGTGCTGGCTAGGGTTCGAGTCTCCTGGTGGAAAGTGTTCTAAAGTTGTATAACTTCACTTGCGTGTTTAGGCAAGTTGGGCATCAAGCATAGACACAGTGTTCTCCCATATTAACAGGGACTTGATGAAAAAACGTAAAATTGACCTTCACTTGCTCTAGTTGCCCTTGGGAGGTGGTGGTCTTTGAGGTGTTGAAATACCCGAAATTACCATCTCTTTTAAGGGTCTGAGCGTGGTGTAGTGGGTTAAAGGCGTACCTGTTATGCCAGTTGCTGGAAGGCTTCTGTGCTGGCTAGGGTTCGAGTCTCCTGGTGGGAAAGTGTTTTAAAGTGTGTAACTTCACTTGCGTGTTTAGGCAAGTTGGGCATCAAGCATAGACACAGTGTTCTCCCATATTAACAGGGACTTGATGAAAAAAACGTAAAATTGACCCCTCACTTGCTCTAGTTGCCCTGGAGGTGGTGGTCTTTGAGGTGTTGAAATACCCCAAATTACCATCTCTTTTAAGGGTCTGAGCGTGGTGTAGTGGGTTAAAGGCGTACCTGTTATGCCAGTTGCTGGAAGGCTTCTGTGCTGGCTAGGGTTCGAGTCTCCTGGTGGGAAAGTGTTCTAAAGTTGTATAACTTCACTTGCGTGTTTAGGCAAGTTGGGCATCAAGCATAGACACAGTGTTTCCCATATTAACAGGGACTTGAAAAAACGTAAAATTGACCCCTCACTTGCTCTAGTTGCCCTTGGGAGGTGGTGGTCTTTGAGGTGTTGAAATACCCCGAAATTACCATCTCTTTTAAGGGTCTGAGCGTGGTGTAGTGGGTTAAAGGCGTACCTGTTATGCCAGTTGCTGGAAGGCTTCTGTGCTGGCTAGGGTTCGAGTCTCCTGGTGGGAAAGTGTTCTAAAGTTGTATAACTTCACTTGCGTGTTTAGGCAAGTTGGGCATCAAGCATAGACACAGTGTTCTCCCATATTAACAGGGACTTGATGAAAAAAACGTAAAATTGACCCTTCACTTGCTTAGTTGCCCTTGGGAGGTGGTGGTCTTTGAGGTGTTGAAATACCCCGAAATTACCATCTCTTTTAAGGGTCTGAGCGTGGTGTAGTGGGTTAAGGCGTACCTGTTATGCCAGTTGCTGGAAGGCTTCTGTGCTGGCTAGGGTTCGAGTCTCCTGGTGGGAAAGTGTTCTAAAGTTGTATAACTTCACTTGCGTGTTTAGGCAAGTTGGGCATCAAGCATAGACACAGTGTTCTCCCATATAACAGGGACTTGATGAAAAAACGTAAAATTGACCCCTCACTTGCTCTAGTTGCCCTTGGGAGGTGGTGGTCTTTGAGGTGTTGAAATACCCCGAAATTACCATCTTTTAAGGGTCTGAGCGTGGTGTAGTGGGTTAAAGGCGTACCTGTTATGCCAGTTGCTGGAAGGCTTCTGTGCTGGCTAGGGTTCGAGTCTCCTGGTGGGAAAGTGTTCTAAAGTTGTATAACTTCACTTGCGTGTTTAGGCAAGTTGGGCATCAAGCATAGACACAGTGTTCTCCCATATTAACAGGGACTTGATGAAAAAACGTAAAATTGACCCCTCACTTGCTCTAGTTGCCCTTGGGAGGTGGTGGTCTTTGAGGTGTTGAAATACCCCGAAATTACCATCTCTTTTAAGGGTCTGAGCGTGGTGTAGTGGGTTAAAGGCGTACCTGTTATGCCAGTTGCTGGAAGGCTTCTGTGCTGGCTAGGGTTCGAGTCTCCTGGTGGGAAAGTGTTCTAAAGTTGTATAACTTCACTTGCGTGTTTAGGCAAGTTGGGCATCAAGCATAGACACAGTGTTCTCCCATATTAACAGGGACTGATGAAAAAACGTAAAATTGACCCCTCACTTGCTCTAGTTGCCCTTGGGAGGTGGTGGTCTTTGAGGTGTTGAAATACCCCGAAATTACCATCTCTTTTAAGGGTCTGAGCGTGGTGTAGTGGGTTAAAGGCGTACCTGTTATGCCAGTTGCTGGAAGGCTTCTGTGCTGGCTAGGGTTCGAGTCTCCTGGTGGGAAAGTGTTCTAAAGTTGTATAACTTCACTTGCGTGTTTAGGCAAGTTGGGCATCAAGCATAGACACAGTGTTCTCCCATATTAACAGGGACTTGATGAAAAAACGTAAAATTGACCCCTCACTTGCTCTAGTTGCCCTTGGGAGGTGGTGGTCTTTGAGGTGTTGAAATACCCGAAATTACCATCTCTTTTAAGGGTCTGAGCGTGGTGTAGTGGGTTTAAGGGCGTACCTGTTATGCCAGTTGCTGGAAGGCTTCTGTGCTGGCTAGGGTTCGAGTCTCCTGGTGGGAAAGTGTTCTAAAGTTGTATAACTTCACTTGCGTGTTTAGGCAAGTTGGGCATCAAGCATAGACAGTGTGTTCTCCCATATTAACAGGGACTTGATGAAAAACGTAAAATTGACCCCTCACTTGCTCTAGTTGCCCTTGGAGGTGGTGGTCTTTGAGGTGTTGAAATACCCGAAATTACCATCTCTTTTAAGGGTCTGAGCGTGGTGTAGTGGGTTAAAGGCGTACCTGTTATGCCAGTTGCTGGAAGGCTTCTGTGCTGGCTAGGGTTCGAGTCTCCTGGTGGGAAAGTGTTCTAAAGTTGTATAACTTCACTTGCGTGTTTAGGCAAGTTGGGCATCAAGCATAGACACAGTGTTCTCCCATATTAACAGGGACTTGATGAAAAAAACGTAAAATTGACCCCTCACTTGCTCTAGTTGCCCTTGGGAGGTGGTGGTCTTTGAGGTGTTGAAATACCCCGAAATTACCATCTCTTTTAAGGGTCTGAGCGTGGTGTGTAGTGGGTTAAAGGCGTACCTGTTATGCCAGTTGCTGGAAGGCTTCTGTGCTGGCTAGGGTTCGAGTCTCCTGGTGGGAAAGTGTTCTAAAGTTGTATAACTTCACTTGCGTGTTTAGGCAAGTTGGGCATCAAGCATAGACACAGTGTTCTCCCATATTAACAGGGACTTGATGAAAAAACGTAAAATTGACCCCTCACTGCTCTAGTTGCCCTTGGGAGGTGGTGGTCTTTGAGGTGTTGAAATACCCCGAAATTACCATCTCTTTTAAGGGTCTGAGCGTGGTGTAGTGGGTTAAAGGCGTACCTGTTATGCCAGTTGCTGGAAGGCTTCTGTGCTGGCTAGGGTTCGAGTCTCCTGGTGGGAAAGTGTTCTAAAGTTGTATAACTTCACTTGCGTGTTTAGGCAAGTTGGGCATCAAGCATAGACACAGTGTTCTCCCATATTAACAGGGACTTGATGAAAAAACGTAAAATTGACCCCTCACTTGCTCTAGTTGCCCTTGGAGGTGGTGGTCTTTGAGGTGTTGAAATACCCCGAAATTACCATCTCTTTTAAGGGTCTGAGCGTGGTGTAGTGGGTTAAAGGCGTACCTGTTATGCCAGTTGCTGGAAGGCTTCTGTGCTGGCTAGGGTTCGAGTCTCCTGGTGGGAAAGTGTTCTAAAGTTGTATAACTTCACTTGCGTGTTTAGGCAAGTTGGGCATCAAGCATAGACACAGTGTTCTCCCATATTAACAGGGACTTGATGAAAAAACGTAAAATTGACCCTCACTTGCTCTAGTTGCCCTTGGGAGGTGGTGGTCTTTGAGGTGTGAAATACCCCGAAATTACCATCTCTTTTAAGGGTCTGAGCGTGGTGTAGTGGGTTAAAGGCGTACCTGTTATGCCAGTTGCTGGAAGGCTTCTGTGCTGGCTAGGGTTCGAGTCTCCTGGTGGGAAAGTGTTCTAAAGTTGTATAACTTCACTTGCGTGTTTAGGCAAGTTGGGCATCAAGCATAGACACAGTGTTCTCCCATATTAACAGGGACTTGATGAAAAAACGTAAAATTGACCCCTCACTTGCTCTAGTTGCCCTTGGGAGGTGGTGGTCTTTGAGGTGTTGAAATACCCCGAAATTACCATCTCTTTTAAGGGTCTGAGCGTGGTGTAGTGGGTAAAGGCGTACCTGTTATGCCAGTTGCTGGAAGGCTTCTGTGCTGGCTAGGGTTCGAGTCTCCTGGTGGGAAAGTGTTTAAAGTTGTATAACTTCACTTGCGTGTTTAGGCAAGTTGGCATCAAGCATAGACACAGTGTGTCTCCCATAATAACAGGGACGATCATATGAATGAAAAACGATGAAACCCGTAAAATTGACCCCTCACTTGCTCTAGTTGCCCTTGAGGTGGTGGTCTTTGAGGTGTTGAAATACCCCGAAATTACCATCTCTTTTAAGGGTCTGAGCGTGGTGTAGTGGTTTAAAGGCGTACCTGTTATGCCAGTTGCTGGAAGGCTTCTGTGCTGGCTAGGGTTCGAGTCTCCTGGTGGGAAAGTGTTCTAAAGTTGTATAACTTCACTTGCGTGTTTAGGCAAGTTGGGCATCAAGCATAGACACAGTGTTCTCCCATATTAACAGGGACTTGATGAAAAAACGTAAAATTGACCCCTCACTTGCTCTAGTTGCCCTTGGGAGGTGGTGGTCTTTGAGGTGTTGAAATACCCCGAAATTACCATCTCTTTTAAGGGTCTGAGCGTGGTGTAGTGGGTTAAAGGCGTACCTGTTATGCCAGTTGCTGGAAGGCTTCTGTGCTGGCTAGGGTTCGAGTCTCCTGGTGGGAAAGTGTTCTAAAGTTGTATAACTTCACTTGCGTGTTTAGGCAAGTTGGGCATCAAGCATAGACACAGTGTTCTCCCATATTAACAGGGACTTGATGAAAAAAATAAAATTGACCCTCACTTGCTCTAGTTGCCCTTGGGAGGTGGTGGTCTTTGAGGTGTTGAAATACCCCGAAATTACCATCTCTTTTAAGGGTCTGAGCGTGGTGTAGTGGGTTAAAGGCGTACCTGTTATGCCAGTTGCTGGAAGGCTTCTGTGCTGGCTAGGGTTCGAGTCTCCTGGTGGGAAAGTGTTCTAAAGTTGTATAACTTCACTTGCGTGTTTAGGCAAGTTGGGCATCAAGCATAGACACAGTGTTCTCCCATATTAACAGGGACTTGATGAAAAAACGTAAAATTGACCCCTCACTTGCTCTAGTTGCCCTTGGGAGGTGGTGGTCTTTGAGGTGTTGAAATACCCCGAAATTACCATCTCTTTTAAGGGTCTGAGCGTGGTGTAGTGGGTTAAAGGCGTACCTGTTATGCCAGTTGCTGGAAGGCTTCTGTGCTGGCTAGGGTTCGAGTCTCCTGGTGGGAAAGTGTTCTAAAGTTGTATAACTTCACTTGCGTGTTTAGGCAAGTTGGGCATCAAGCATAGACACAGTGTTCTCCCATATTAACAGGGACTTGATGAAAAAAACGTAAAATTGACCCCTCACTTGCTCTAGTTGCCCTTGGGAGGTGGTGGTCTTTGAGGTGTTGAAATACCCCGAAATTACCATCTCTTTAAGGGTCTGAGCGTGGTGTAGTGGGTTAAAGGCGTACCTGTTATGCCAGTTGCTGGAAGCTTCTGTGCTGGCTAGGGTTCGAGTCTCCTGGTGGGAAAGTGTTCTAAAGTTGTATAACTTCACTTGCGTGTTTAGGCAAGTTGGGCATCAAGCATAGACACAGTGTTCTCCCATATAACAGGGACTTGATGAAAAAAACGTAAAATTGACCCTCACTTGCTCTAGTTGCCCTTGGGAGGTGGTGGTCTTTGAGGTGTTGAAATACCCCGAAATTACCATCTCTTTTAAGGGTCTGAGCGTGGTGTAGTGGGTTAAAGGCGTACCTGTTATGCCAGTTGCTGGAAGGCTTCTGTGCTGGCTAGGGTTCGAGTCTCCTGGTGGGAAAGTGTTCTAAAGTGTATAACTTCACTTGCGTGTTTAGGCAAGTTGGGCATCAAGCATAGACACAGTGTTCTCCCTATTAACAGGGACTTGATGAAAAAACGTAAAATTGACCCTCACTTGCTCTAGTTGCCCTTGGGAGGTGGTGGTCTTTGAGGTGTTGAAATACCCGAAATTACCATCTCTTTTAAGGGTCTGAGCGTGGTGTAGTGGGTTAAAGGCGTACCTGTTATGCCAGTTGCTGGAAGGCTTCTGTGCTGGCTAGGGTTCGAGTCTCCTGGTGGGAAAGTGTTCTAAAGTTGTATAACTTCACTTGCGTGTTTAGGCAAGGGGCATCAAGCATAGACACAGTGTTCTCCCATATTAACAGGGACTTGATGAAAAAACGTAAAATTGACCCCTCACTTGCTCTAGTTGCCCTTGGGAGGTGGTGGTCTTTGAGGTGTTGAAATACCCCGAAATTACCATCTCTTTTAAGGGTCTGAGCGTGGTGTAGTGGGTTAAAGGCGTACCTGTTATGCCAGTTGCTGGAAGGCTTCTGTGCTGGCTAGGGTTCGAGTCTCCTGGTGGGAAAGTGTTCTAAAGTTGTATAACTTCACTTGCGTGTTTAGGCAAGTTGGGCATCAAGCATAGACACAGTGTTCTCCCATATTAACAGGGACTTGATGAAAAAACGTAAAATTGACCCCTCACTTGCTCTAGTTGCCCTTGGGAGGTGGTGGTCTTTGAGGTGTTGAAATACCCGAAATTACCATCTTTTAAGGGTCTGAGCGTGGTGTAGTGGGTTAAAGGCGTACCTGTTATGCCAGTTGCTGGAAGGCTTCTGTGCTGGCTAGGGTTCGAGTCTCCTGGTGGGAAAGTGTTCTAAAGTTGTATAACTTCACTTGCGTGTTTAGGCAAGTTGGGCATCAAGCATAGACACAGTGTTCTCCCATATTAACAGGGACTTGATGAAAAAACGTAAATTGACCCTCACTTGCTCTAGTTGCCCTTGGGAGGTGGTGGTCTTTGAGGTGTTGAAATACCCCGAAATTACCATCTCTTTTAAGGGTCTGAGCGTGGTGTAGTGGGTTAAAGGCGTACCTGTTATGCCAGTTGCTGGAAGGCTTCTGTGCTGGCTAGGGTTCGAGTCTCCTGGTGGGAAAGTGTTCTAAAGTTGTATAACTTCACTTGCGTGTTTAGGCAAGTTGGGAATCAAGCATAGACACAGTGTTGTCCCATATTAACAGGGACTTGATGAAAAAACGTAAAATTGACCCCTCACTTGCTCTAGTTGCCCTTGGGAGGTGGTGGTCTTTGAGGTGTTGAAATACCCCGAAATTACCATCTCTTTTAAGGGTCTGAGCGTGGTGTAGTGGGTTAAAGGCGTACCTGTTATGCCAGTTGCTGGAAGGCTTCTGTGCTGGCTAGGGTTCGAGTCTCCTGGTGGGAAGTGTCTAAAGTTGTATAACTTCACTTGCGTGTTTAGGCAAGTTGGGCATCAAGCATAGACACAGTGTTCTCCCATATTAACAGGGACTTGATGAAAAAACGTAAAATTGACCCCTCACTTGCTCTAGTTGCCCTTGGGAGGTGGTGGTTTGAGGTGTTGAAATACCCCGAAATTACCATCTCTTTTAAGGGTCTGAGCGTGGTGTAGTGGGTTAAAGGCGTACCTGTTATGCCAGTTGCTGGAAGGCTTCTGTGCTGGCTAGGGTTCGAGTCTCCTGGTGGGAAAGTGTTCTAAAGTTGTATAACTTCACTTGCGTGTTTAGGCAAGTTGGGCATCAAGCATAGACACAGTGTTCTCCCATATTAACAGGGACTTGATGAAAAAAACGTAAAATTGACCCCTCACTTGCTCTAGTTGCCCTTGGGAGGTGGTGGTCTTTGAGGTGTTGAAATACCCCGAATTACCATCTCTTTTAGGGTCTGAGCGTGGTGTAGTGGGTTAAAGGCGTACCTGTTATGCCAGTTGCTGGAAGGCTTCTGTGCTGGCTAGGGTTCGAGTCTCCTGGTGGGAAAGTGTTCTAAAGTTGTATAACTTCACTTGCGTGTTTAGGCAAGTTGGGCATCAAGCATAGACACAGTGTTCTCCCATATTAACAGGGACATGATGAAAAAAACGTAAAATTGACCCCTCACTTGCTCTAGTTGCCCTTGGGAGGTGGTGGTCTTTGAGGTGTTGAAATACCCCAAATTACCATCTCTTTTAAGGGTCTGAGCGTGGTAGTGGGTTAAAGGCGTACCTGTTATGCCAGTTGCTGGAAGGCTTCTGTGCTGGCTAGGGTTCGAGTCTCCTGGTGGGAAAGTGTTCTAAAGTTGTATAACTTCACTTGCGTGTTTAGGCAAGTTGGGCATCAAGCATAGACACAGTGTTCTCCCATATTAACAGGGACTTGATGAAAAAACGTAAAATTGACCCCTCACTTGCTCTAGTTGCCCTTGGGAGGTGGTGGTCTTTGAGGTGTTGAAATACCCCGAAATTACCATCTCTTTTAAGGGTCTGAGCGTGGTGTAGTGGGTTAAAGGCGTACCTGTTATGCCAGTTGCTGGAAGGCTTCTGTGCTGGCTAGGGTTCGAGTCTCCTGGTGGGAAAGTGTTCTAAAGTTGTATAACTTCACTTGCGTGTTTAGGCAAGTTGGGCATCAAGCATAGACACAGTGTTCTCCCATATTAACAGGGACTTGATGAAAAAACGTAAATTGACCCTCACTTGCTCTAGTTGCCCTTGGGAGGTGGTGGTCTTTGAGGTGTTGAAATACCCCGAAATTACCATCTTTTTAAGGGTCTGAGCGTGGTGTAGTGGGTTAAAGGCGTACCTGTTATGCCAGTTGCTGGAAGGCTTCTGTGCTGGCTAGGGTTCGAGTCTCCTGGTGGGAAAGTGTTTAAAGTTGTATAACTTCACTTGCGTGTTTAGGCAAGTTGGGCATCAAGCATAGACACAGTGTTCTCCCATATAACAGGGACTTGATGAAAAAACGTAAAATTGACCCCTCACTTGCTCTAGTTGCCCTTGGGAGGTGGTGGTCTTTGAGGGTTGAAATACCCCGAAATTACCATCTCTTTTAAGGGTCTGAGCGTGGTGTAGTGGGTTAAAGGCGTACCTGTTATGCCAGTTGCTGGAAGGCTTCTGTGCTGGCTAGGGTTCGAGTCTCCTGGTGGGAAAGTGTTCTAAAGTTGTATAACTTCACTTGCGTGTTTAGGCAAGTTGGGCATCAAGCATAGACACAGTGTTCTCCCATATTAACAGGGACTTGATGAAAAAACGTAAAATTGACCCCTCACTTGCTCTAGTTGCCTTGGGAGGTGGTGGTCTTTGAGGTGTTGAAATACCCCGAAATTACCATCTCTTTTAAGGGTCTGAGCGTGGTGTAGTGGGTTAAAGGCGTACCTGTTATGCCAGTTGCTGGAAGGCTTCTGTGCTGGCTAGGGTTCGAGTCTCCTGGTGGGAAAGTGTTCTAAAGTTGTATAACTTCACTTGCGTGTTTAGGCAAGTTGGGCATCAAGCATAGACACAGTGTTCTCCCATATTAACAGGGACTTGATGAAAAAACGTAAAATTGACCCCTCACTTGCTCTAGTTGCCCTTGGGAGGTGGTGGTCTTTGAGGTGTTGAAATACCCCGAAATTACCATCTCTTTTAAGGGTCTGAGCGTGGTGTAGTGGGTTAAAGGCGTACCTGTTATGCCAGTTGCTGGAAGGCTTCTGTGCTGGCTAGGGTTCGAGTCTCCTGGTGGGAAAGTGTTCTAAAGTTGTATAACTTCACTTGCGTGTTTAGGCAAGTTGGGCATCAAGCATAGACACAGTGTTCTCCCATATTAACAGGGACTTGATGAAAAAACGTAAAATTGACCCCTCACTTGCTCTAGTTGCCCTTGGGAGGTGGTGGTCTTTGAGGTGTTGAAATACCCCGAAATTACCATCTCTTTTAAGGGTCTGAGCGTGGTGTAGTGGGTTAAAGGCGTACCTGTTATGCCAGTTGCTGGAAGGCTTCTGTGCTGGCTAGGGTTCGAGTCTCCTGGTGGAAAGTGTTCTAAAGTTGTATAACTTCACTTGCGTGTTTAGGCAAGTTGGGCATCAAGCATAGACACAGTGTTCTCCATATTAACAGGGACTTGATGAAAAAAACGTAAAAATTGACCCTCACTTGCTCTAGTTGCCCTTGGAGGTGGTGGTCTTTGAGGTGTTGAAATACCCCGAAATTACCATCTCTTTTAAGGGTCTGAGCGTGGTGTAGTGGGTTAAAGGCGTACCTGTTATGCCAGTTGCTGGAAGGCTTCTGTGCTGGCTAGGGTTCGAGTCCTGGTGGGAAAGTGTTCTAAAGTTGTATAACTTCACTTGCGTGTTTAGGCAAGTTGGGCATCAAGCATAGACACAGTGTTCTCCCATATTAACAGGGACTTGATGAAAAAACGTAAAATTGACCCTCACTTGCTCTAGTTGCCCTGGGAGGTGGTGGTCTTTGAGGTGTTGAAATACCCCGAAATTACCATCTCTTTTAAGGGTCTGAGCGTGGTGTAGTGGGTTAAAGGCGTACCTGTTATGCCAGTTGCTGGAAGGCTTCTGTGCTGGCTAGGGTTCGAGTCTCCTGGTGGGAAAGTGTTCTAAAGTTGTATAACTTCACTTGCGTGTTTAGGCAAGTTGGGCATCAAGCATAGACACAGTGTTCTCCCATAAACAGGGACTTGATGAAAAAACGTAAAATTGACCCTCACTGCTCTAGTTGCCCTTGGGAGGTGGTGGTCTTTGAGGTGTTGAAATACCCCGAAATTACCATCTCTTTTAAGGGTCTGAGCGTGGTGTAGTGGGTTAAAGGCGTACCTGTTATGCCAGTTGCTGGAAGGCTTCTGTGCTGGCTAGGGTTCGAGTCTCCTGGTGGGAAAGTGTTCTAAAGTTGTATAACTTCACTTGCGTGTTTAGGCAAGTTGGCATCAAGCATAGACACAGTGTTCTCCCATATTAACAGGGACTTGATGAAAAAACGTAAAATTGACCCCTCACTTGCTCTAGTTGCCCTTGGGAGGTGGTGGTCTTTGAGGTGTTGAAATACCCCGAAATTACCATCTCTTTTAAGGGTCTGAGCGTGGTGTAGTGGGTTAAAGGCGTACCTGTTATGCCAGTTGCTGGAAGGCTTCTGTGCTGGCTAGGGTTCGAGTCTCCTGGTGGGAAAGTGTTCTAAAGTTGTATAACTTCACTTGCGTGTTTAGGCAAGTTGGGCATCAAGCATAGACACAGTGTTCTCCCATATAACAGGGACTTGATGAAAAAACGTAAATTGACCCCTCACTTGCTCTAGTTGCCTTGGGAGGTGGTGGTCTTTGAGGTGTTGAAATACCCCGAAATTACCATCTCTTTAAGGGTCTGAGCGTGGTGTAGTGGGTTAAAGGCGTACCTTTATGCCAGTTGCTGGAAGGCTTCTGTGCTGGCTAGGGTTCGAGTCTCCTGGTGGGAAAGTGTTCTAAAGTTGTATAACTTCACTTGCGTGTTTAGGCAAGTTGGGCATCAAGCATAGACACAGTGTTCTCCCATATTAACAGGGACTTGATGAAAAAACGTAAAATTGACCCCTCACTTGCTCTAGTTGCCCTTGGGAGGTGGTGGTCTTTGAGGTGTTGAAATACCCCGAAATTACCATCTCTTTAAGGGTCTGAGCGTGGTGTAGTGGGTAAAGGCGTACCTGTTATGCCAGTTGCTGGAAGGCTTCTGTGCTGGCTAGGGTTCGAGTCTCCTGGTGGGAAAGTGTTCTAAAGTTGTATAACTTCACTTGCGTGTTTAGGCAAGTTGGGCATCAAGCATAGACACATGTTGTTCCCATAATAACAGGGACTTGATGAAAAAACGTAAAATTGACCCCTCACTTGCTCTAGTTGCCCTTGGGAGGTGGTGGTCTTTGAGGTGTTGAAATACCCCAAAATTACCATCTCTTTTAAGGGTCTGAGTGTGGTGTAGTGGGTTAAGGCGAACTGTTATGCCAGTGCTGGAAGGCTTCTGTGCTGGCTAGGGTTCGAGTCTCCTGGTGGGAAAGTGTTCTAAAGTTGTATAACTTCACTTGCGTGTTTAGGCAAGTTGGGCATCAAGCATAGACACAGTGTTCTCCCATATTAACAGGGACTTGATGAAAAAAAACGTAAAATTGACCCCCTCACTTGCTCTAGTTGCCCTTGAGAGGTGGTGGTCTTTGAGGTGTTGAAATACCCCGAAATTACCATCTCTTTTAAGGGTCTGAGCGTGGTGTAGTGGGTTAAAGGCGTACCTGTTATGCCAGTTGCTGGAAGGCTTCTGTGCTGGCTAGGGTTCGAGTCTCCTGGGGGGAAAGTGTTCTAAAGTTGTATAACTTCACTTGCGTGTTTAGGCAAGTGGGCATCAAGCATAGACACAGTGTTCTCCCATATTAACAGGGACTTGATGAAAAAACATAAAATTGACCCCTCACTTGCTCTAGTTGCCCTTGGAGG
>WNGS01003922.1:20549-61340 GCA_020271785.1 Procambarus virginalis
CCCTTGGGAGGTGGTGGTCTTTGAGGTTTGAAATACCCCAAATTACCATCTCTTTTAAGGGTCTGAGCGTGGTGTAGTGGGTTAAAGGCGTACCTGTTATGCCAGTGCTGGAAGGCTTCTGTGCTGCTAGGGTTCGAGTCTCCTGGTGGGAAAGTGTTCTAAAGTTGTATAACTTCACTTGCGTGTTTGGCAAGTTGGGCATCAAGCATAGACACAGTGTTCTCCCATATTAACAGGGACTTGATGAAAAACGTAAAATTGACCCCTCACTTGCTCTAGTTGCCCTTGGGAGGTGGTGGTCTTTGAGGTGTTGAAATACCCCCCGAATTACCTCTCTTTTAAGGGTCTGAGCGTGGTGTAGTGGGTTAAAGGCGTACCTGTTATGCCAGTTGCTGGAAGGCTTCTGTGCTGGCTAGGGTTCGAGTCTCCTGGTGGGAAAGTGTTCTAAAGTTGTATAACTTCACTTGCGTGTTTAGGCAAGTTGGGCATCAAGCATACACAGTGTTCTCCCATATTAACAGGGACTTGATGAAAAAACGTAAAATTGACCCCTCACTTGCTTAGTTGCCCTTGGGAGGTGGTGGTCTTTGAGGTGTTGAAATACCCCGAAATTACCATCTCTTTTAAGGGTCTGAGCGTGGTGTAGTGGGTTAAAGGCGTACCTGTTATGCCAGTTGCTGGAAGGCTTCTGTGCTGGCTAGGTTCGAGTCTCCTGGTGGGAAGTGTTTCTAAAGTTGTATAACTTCACTTGCGTGTTTAGGCAAGTTGGGCATCAAGCATAGACACAGTGTTCTCCCATATTAACAGGGACTTGATGAAAAAACGTAAAATTGACCCCTCACTTGCTCTAGTTGCCCTTGGGAGTGGTGGTCTTTGAGGTGTTGAAATACCCCGAAATTACCATCTCTTTTAAGGGTCTGAGCGTGGTGTAGTGGGTTAAAGGCGTACCTGTTATGCCAGTTGCTGGAAGGCTTCTGTGCTGGCTAGGGTTCGAGTCTCCTGGTGGGAAAGTGTTCTAAGTTGTATAACTTCACTTGCGTGTTTAGGCAAGTTGGGCATCAAGCATAGACACAGTGTTCTCCCATATTAACAGGGACTTGATGAAAAAACGTAAAATTGACCCCTCACTTGCTCTAGTTGCCCTTGGGAGGTGGTGGTCTTTGAGGTGTTGAAATACCCCGAAATTACCATCTCTTTTAAGGGTCTGAGCGTGGTGTAGTGGGTTAAAGGCGTACCTGTTATGCCAGTTGCTGGAAGGCTTCTGTGCTGGCTAGGGTTCGAGTCTCCTGGTGGGAAAGTGTTCTAAAGTTGTATAACTTCACTTGCGTGTTTAGGCAAGTTGGGCATCAAGCATAGACACAGTGTTCTCCCATATTAACAGGGACTTGATGAAAAACGTAAAATTGACCCCTCACTTGCTCTAGTTGCCCTTGGGAGGTGGTGGTCTTTGAGGTGTTGAAATACCCCGAAATTACCATCTCTTTTAAGGGTCTGAGCGTGGTGTAGTGGGTTAAAGGCGTACCTGTTATGCCAGTTGCTGGAAGGCTTCTGTGCTGGCTAGGGTTCGAGTCTCCTGGTGGGAAAGTGTTCTAAAGTTGTATAACTTCACTTGCGTGTTTAGGCAAGTTGGGCATCAAGCATAGACACAGTGTTCTCCCATATTAACAGGGACTTGATGAAAAAACGTAAAATTGACCCCTCACTTGCTCTAGTTGCCCTTGGGAGGTGGTGGTCTTTGAGGTGTTGAAATACCCCGAAATTACCATCTCTTTTAAGGGTCTGAGCGTGGTGTAGTGGGTTAAAGGCGTACCTGTTATGCCAGTTGCTGGAAGGCTTCTGTGCTGGCTAGGGTTCGAGTCTCCTGGTGGGAAAGTGTTCTAAAGTTGTATAACTTCACTTGCGTGTTTAGGCAAGTTGGGCATCAAGCATAGACACAGTGTTCTCCCATATTAACAGGGACTTGATGAAAAAACGTAAAATTGACCCCTCACTTGCTCTAGTTGCCCTTGGGAGGTGGTGGTCTTTGAGGTGTTGAAATACCCCGAAATTACCATCTCTTTTAAGGGTCTGAGCGTGGTGTAGTGGGTTAAAGGCGTACCTGTTATGCCAGTTGCTGGAAGGCTTCTGTGCTGGCTAGGGTTCGAGTCTCCTGGTGGGAAAGTGTTCTAAAGTTGTATAACTTCACTTGCGTGTTTAGGCAAGTTGGGCATCAAGCATAGACACAGTGTTCTCCCATATTAACAGGGACTTGATGAAAAAACGTAAAATTGACCCCTCACTTGCTCTAGTTGCCCTTGGGAGGTGGTGGTCTTTGAGGTGTTGAAATACCCCGAAATTACCATCTCTTTTAAGGGTCTGAGCGTGGTGTAGTGGGTTAAAGGCGTACCTGTTATGCCAGTTGCTGGAAGGCTTCTGTGCTGGCTAGGGTTCGAGTCTCCTGGTGGGAAAGTGTTCTAAAGTTGTATAACTTCACTTGCGTGTTTAGGCAAGTTGGGCATCAAGCATAGACACAGTGTTCTCCCATATTAACAGGGACTTGATGAAAAAACGTAAAATTGACCCCTCACTTGCTCTAGTTGCCCTTGGGAGGTGGTGGTCTTTGAGGTGTTGAAATACCCCGAAATTACCATCTCTTTTAAGGGTCTGAGCGTGGTGTAGTGGGTTAAAGGCGTACCTGTTATGCCAGTTGCTGGAAGGCTTCTGTGCTGGCTAGGGTTCGAGTCTCCTGGTGGGAAAGTGTTCTAAAGTTGTATAACTTCACTTGCGTGTTTAGGCAAGTTGGGCATCAAGCATAGACACAGTGTTCTCCCATATTAACAGGGACTTGATGAAAAAACGTAAAATTGACCCCTCACTTGCTCTAGTTGCCCTTGGGAGGTGGTGGTCTTTGAGGTGTTGAAATACCCCGAAATTACCATCTCTTTTAAGGGTCTGAGCGTGGTGTAGTGGGTTAAAGGCGTACCTGTTATGCCAGTTGCTGGAAGGCTTCTGTGCTGGCTAGGGTTCGAGTCTCCTGGTGGGAAAGTGTTCTAAAGTTGTATAACTTCACTTGCGTGTTTAGGCAAGTTGGGCATCAAGCATAGACACAGTGTTCTCCCATATTAACAGGGACTTGATGAAAAAACGTAAAATTGACCCCTCACTTGCTCTAGTTGCCCTTGGGAGGTGGTGGTCTTTGAGGTGTTGAAATACCCCGAAATTACCATCTCTTTTAAGGGTCTGAGCGTGGTGTAGTGGGTTAAAGGCGTACCTGTTATGCCAGTTGCTGGAAGGCTTCTGTGCTGGCTAGGGTTCGAGTCTCCTGGTGGGAAAGTGTTCTAAAGTTGTATAACTTCACTTGCGTGTTTAGGCAAGTTGGGCATCAAGCATAGACACAGTGTTCTCCCATATTAACAGGGACTTGATGAAAAAACGTAAAATTGACCCCTCACTTGCTCTAGTTGCCCTTGGGAGGTGGTGGTCTTTGAGGTGTTGAAATACCCCGAAATTACCATCTCTTTTAAGGGTCTGAGCGTGGTGTAGTGGGTTAAAGGCGTACCTGTTATGCCAGTTGCTGGAAGGCTTCTGTGCTGGCTAGGGTTCGAGTCTCCTGGTGGGAAAGTGTTCTAAAGTTGTATAACTTCACTTGCGTGTTTAGGCAAGTTGGGCATCAAGCATAGACACAGTGTTCTCCCATATTAACAGGGACTTGATGAAAAAACGTAAAATTGACCCCTCACTTGCTCTAGTTGCCCTTGGGAGGTGGTGGTCTTTGAGGTGTTGAAATACCCCGAAATTACCATCTCTTTTAAGGGTCTGAGCGTGGTGTAGTGGGTTAAAGGCGTACCTGTTATGCCAGTTGCTGGAAGGCTTCTGTGCTGGCTAGGGTTCGAGTCTCCTGGTGGGAAAGTGTTCTAAAGTTGTATAACTTCACTTGCGTGTTTAGGCAAGTTGGGCATCAAGCATAGACACAGTGTTCTCCCATATTAACAGGGACTTGATGAAAAAACGTAAAATTGACCCCTCACTTGCTCTAGTTGCCCTTGGGAGGTGGTGGTCTTTGAGGTGTTGAAATACCCCGAAATTACCATCTCTTTTAAGGGTCTGAGCGTGGTGTAGTGGGTTAAAGGCGTACCTGTTATGCCAGTTGCTGGAAGGCTTCTGTGCTGGCTAGGGTTCGAGTCTCCTGGTGGGAAAGTGTTCTAAAGTTGTATAACTTCACTTGCGTGTTTAGGCAAGTTGGGCATCAAGCATAGACACAGTGTTCTCCCATATTAACAGGGACTTGATGAAAAAACGTAAAATTGACCCCTCACTTGCTCTAGTTGCCCTTGGGAGGTGGTGGTCTTTGAGGTGTTGAAATACCCCGAAATTACCATCTCTTTTAAGGGTCTGAGCGTGGTGTAGTGGGTTAAAGGCGTACCTGTTATGCCAGTTGCTGGAAGGCTTCTGTGCTGGCTAGGGTTCGAGTCTCCTGGTGGGAAAGTGTTCTAAAGTTGTATAACTTCACTTGCGTGTTTAGGCAAGTTGGGCATCAAGCATAGACACAGTGTTCTCCCATATTAACAGGGACTTGATGAAAAAACGTAAAATTGACCCCTCACTTGCTCTAGTTGCCCTTGGGAGGTGGTGGTCTTTGAGGTGTTGAAATACCCCGAAATTACCATCTCTTTTAAGGGTCTGAGCGTGGTGTAGTGGGTTAAAGGCGTACCTGTTATGCCAGTTGCTGGAAGGCTTCTGTGCTGGCTAGGGTTCGAGTCTCCTGGTGGGAAAGTGTTCTAAAGTTGTATAACTTCACTTGCGTGTTTAGGCAAGTTGGGCATCAAGCATAGACACAGTGTTCTCCCATATTAACAGGGACTTGATGAAAAAACGTAAAATTGACCCCTCACTTGCTCTAGTTGCCCTTGGGAGGTGGTGGTCTTTGAGGTGTTGAAATACCCCGAAATTACCATCTCTTTTAAGGGTCTGAGCGTGGTGTAGTGGGTTAAAGGCGTACCTGTTATGCCAGTTGCTGGAAGGCTTCTGTGCTGGCTAGGGTTCGAGTCTCCTGGTGGGAAAGTGTTCTAAAGTTGTATAACTTCACTTGCGTGTTTAGGCAAGTTGGGCATCAAGCATAGACACAGTGTTCTCCCATATTAACAGGGACTTGATGAAAAAACGTAAAATTGACCCCTCACTTGCTCTAGTTGCCCTTGGGAGGTGGTGGTCTTTGAGGTGTTGAAATACCCCGAAATTACCATCTCTTTTAAGGGTCTGAGCGTGGTGTAGTGGGTTAAAGGCGTACCTGTTATGCCAGTTGCTGGAAGGCTTCTGTGCTGGCTAGGGTTCGAGTCTCCTGGTGGGAAAGTGTTCTAAAGTTGTATAACTTCACTTGCGTGTTTAGGCAAGTTGGGCATCAAGCATAGACACAGTGTTCTCCCATATTAACAGGGACTTGATGAAAAAACGTAAAATTGACCCCTCACTTGCTCTAGTTGCCCTTGGGAGGTGGTGGTCTTTGAGGTGTTGAAATACCCCGAAATTACCATCTCTTTTAAGGGTCTGAGCGTGGTGTAGTGGGTTAAAGGCGTACCTGTTATGCCAGTTGCTGGAAGGCTTCTGTGCTGGCTAGGGTTCGAGTCTCCTGGTGGGAAAGTGTTCTAAAGTTGTATAACTTCACTTGCGTGTTTAGGCAAGTTGGGCATCAAGCATAGACACAGTGTTCTCCCATATTAACAGGGACTTGATGAAAAAACGTAAAATTGACCCCTCACTTGCTCTAGTTGCCCTTGGGAGGTGGTGGTCTTTGAGGTGTTGAAATACCCCGAAATTACCATCTCTTTTAAGGGTCTGAGCGTGGTGTAGTGGGTTAAAGGCGTACCTGTTATGCCAGTTGCTGGAAGGCTTCTGTGCTGGCTAGGGTTCGAGTCTCCTGGTGGGAAAGTGTTCTAAAGTTGTATAACTTCACTTGCGTGTTTAGGCAAGTTGGGCATCAAGCATAGACACAGTGTTCTCCCATATTAACAGGGACTTGATGAAAAAACGTAAAATTGACCCCTCACTTGCTCTAGTTGCCCTTGGGAGGTGGTGGTCTTTGAGGTGTTGAAATACCCCGAAATTACCATCTCTTTTAAGGGTCTGAGCGTGGTGTAGTGGGTTAAAGGCGTACCTGTTATGCCAGTTGCTGGAAGGCTTCTGTGCTGGCTAGGGTTCGAGTCTCCTGGTGGGAAAGTGTTCTAAAGTTGTATAACTTCACTTGCGTGTTTAGGCAAGTTGGGCATCAAGCATAGACACAGTGTTCTCCCATATTAACAGGGACTTGATGAAAAAACGTAAAATTGACCCCTCACTTGCTCTAGTTGCCCTTGGGAGGTGGTGGTCTTTGAGGTGTTGAAATACCCCGAAATTACCATCTCTTTTAAGGGTCTGAGCGTGGTGTAGTGGGTTAAAGGCGTACCTGTTATGCCAGTTGCTGGAAGGCTTCTGTGCTGGCTAGGGTTCGAGTCTCCTGGTGGGAAAGTGTTCTAAAGTTGTATAACTTCACTTGCGTGTTTAGGCAAGTTGGGCATCAAGCATAGACACAGTGTTCTCCCATATTAACAGGGACTTGATGAAAAAACGTAAAATTGACCCCTCACTTGCTCTAGTTGCCCTTGGGAGGTGGTGGTCTTTGAGGTGTTGAAATACCCCGAAATTACCATCTCTTTTAAGGGTCTGAGCGTGGTGTAGTGGGTTAAAGGCGTACCTGTTATGCCAGTTGCTGGAAGGCTTCTGTGCTGGCTAGGGTTCGAGTCTCCTGGTGGGAAAGTGTTCTAAAGTTGTATAACTTCACTTGCGTGTTTAGGCAAGTTGGGCATCAAGCATAGACACAGTGTTCTCCCATATTAACAGGGACTTGATGAAAAAACGTAAAATTGACCCCTCACTTGCTCTAGTTGCCCTTGGGAGGTGGTGGTCTTTGAGGTGTTGAAATACCCCGAAATTACCATCTCTTTTAAGGGTCTGAGCGTGGTGTAGTGGGTTAAAGGCGTACCTGTTATGCCAGTTGCTGGAAGGCTTCTGTGCTGGCTAGGGTTCGAGTCTCCTGGTGGGAAAGTGTTCTAAAGTTGTATAACTTCACTTGCGTGTTTAGGCAAGTTGGGCATCAAGCATAGACACAGTGTTCTCCCATATTAACAGGGACTTGATGAAAAAACGTAAAATTGACCCCTCACTTGCTCTAGTTGCCCTTGGGAGGTGGTGGTCTTTGAGGTGTTGAAATACCCCGAAATTACCATCTCTTTTAAGGGTCTGAGCGTGGTGTAGTGGGTTAAAGGCGTACCTGTTATGCCAGTTGCTGGAAGGCTTCTGTGCTGGCTAGGGTTCGAGTCTCCTGGTGGGAAAGTGTTCTAAAGTTGTATAACTTCACTTGCGTGTTTAGGCAAGTTGGGCATCAAGCATAGACACAGTGTTCTCCCATATTAACAGGGACTTGATGAAAAAACGTAAAATTGACCCCTCACTTGCTCTAGTTGCCCTTGGGAGGTGGTGGTCTTTGAGGTGTTGAAATACCCCGAAATTACCATCTCTTTTAAGGGTCTGAGCGTGGTGTAGTGGGTTAAAGGCGTACCTGTTATGCCAGTTGCTGGAAGGCTTCTGTGCTGGCTAGGGTTCGAGTCTCCTGGTGGGAAAGTGTTCTAAAGTTGTATAACTTCACTTGCGTGTTTAGGCAAGTTGGGCATCAAGCATAGACACAGTGTTCTCCCATATTAACAGGGACTTGATGAAAAAACGTAAAATTGACCCCTCACTTGCTCTAGTTGCCCTTGGGAGGTGGTGGTCTTTGAGGTGTTGAAATACCCCGAAATTACCATCTCTTTTAAGGGTCTGAGCGTGGTGTAGTGGGTTAAAGGCGTACCTGTTATGCCAGTTGCTGGAAGGCTTCTGTGCTGGCTAGGGTTCGAGTCTCCTGGTGGGAAAGTGTTCTAAAGTTGTATAACTTCACTTGCGTGTTTAGGCAAGTTGGGCATCAAGCATAGACACAGTGTTCTCCCATATTAACAGGGACTTGATGAAAAAACGTAAAATTGACCCCTCACTTGCTCTAGTTGCCCTTGGGAGGTGGTGGTCTTTGAGGTGTTGAAATACCCCGAAATTACCATCTCTTTTAAGGGTCTGAGCGTGGTGTAGTGGGTTAAAGGCGTACCTGTTATGCCAGTTGCTGGAAGGCTTCTGTGCTGGCTAGGGTTCGAGTCTCCTGGTGGGAAAGTGTTCTAAAGTTGTATAACTTCACTTGCGTGTTTAGGCAAGTTGGGCATCAAGCATAGACACAGTGTTCTCCCATATTAACAGGGACTTGATGAAAAAACGTAAAATTGACCCCTCACTTGCTCTAGTTGCCCTTGGGAGGTGGTGGTCTTTGAGGTGTTGAAATACCCCGAAATTACCATCTCTTTTAAGGGTCTGAGCGTGGTGTAGTGGGTTAAAGGCGTACCTGTTATGCCAGTTGCTGGAAGGCTTCTGTGCTGGCTAGGGTTCGAGTCTCCTGGTGGGAAAGTGTTCTAAAGTTGTATAACTTCACTTGCGTGTTTAGGCAAGTTGGGCATCAAGCATAGACACAGTGTTCTCCCATATTAACAGGGACTTGATGAAAAAACGTAAAATTGACCCCTCACTTGCTCTAGTTGCCCTTGGGAGGTGGTGGTCTTTGAGGTGTTGAAATACCCCGAAATTACCATCTCTTTTAAGGGTCTGAGCGTGGTGTAGTGGGTTAAAGGCGTACCTGTTATGCCAGTTGCTGGAAGGCTTCTGTGCTGGCTAGGGTTCGAGTCTCCTGGTGGGAAAGTGTTCTAAAGTTGTATAACTTCACTTGCGTGTTTAGGCAAGTTGGGCATCAAGCATAGACACAGTGTTCTCCCATATTAACAGGGACTTGATGAAAAAACGTAAAATTGACCCCTCACTTGCTCTAGTTGCCCTTGGGAGGTGGTGGTCTTTGAGGTGTTGAAATACCCCGAAATTACCATCTCTTTTAAGGGTCTGAGCGTGGTGTAGTGGGTTAAAGGCGTACCTGTTATGCCAGTTGCTGGAAGGCTTCTGTGCTGGCTAGGGTTCGAGTCTCCTGGTGGGAAAGTGTTCTAAAGTTGTATAACTTCACTTGCGTGTTTAGGCAAGTTGGGCATCAAGCATAGACACAGTGTTCTCCCATATTAACAGGGACTTGATGAAAAAACGTAAAATTGACCCCTCACTTGCTCTAGTTGCCCTTGGGAGGTGGTGGTCTTTGAGGTGTTGAAATACCCCGAAATTACCATCTCTTTTAAGGGTCTGAGCGTGGTGTAGTGGGTTAAAGGCGTACCTGTTATGCCAGTTGCTGGAAGGCTTCTGTGCTGGCTAGGGTTCGAGTCTCCTGGTGGGAAAGTGTTCTAAAGTTGTATAACTTCACTTGCGTGTTTAGGCAAGTTGGGCATCAAGCATAGACACAGTGTTCTCCCATATTAACAGGGACTTGATGAAAAAACGTAAAATTGACCCCTCACTTGCTCTAGTTGCCCTTGGGAGGTGGTGGTCTTTGAGGTGTTGAAATACCCCGAAATTACCATCTCTTTTAAGGGTCTGAGCGTGGTGTAGTGGGTTAAAGGCGTACCTGTTATGCCAGTTGCTGGAAGGCTTCTGTGCTGGCTAGGGTTCGAGTCTCCTGGTGGGAAAGTGTTCTAAAGTTGTATAACTTCACTTGCGTGTTTAGGCAAGTTGGGCATCAAGCATAGACACAGTGTTCTCCCATATTAACAGGGACTTGATGAAAAAACGTAAAATTGACCCCTCACTTGCTCTAGTTGCCCTTGGGAGGTGGTGGTCTTTGAGGTGTTGAAATACCCCGAAATTACCATCTCTTTTAAGGGTCTGAGCGTGGTGTAGTGGGTTAAAGGCGTACCTGTTATGCCAGTTGCTGGAAGGCTTCTGTGCTGGCTAGGGTTCGAGTCTCCTGGTGGGAAAGTGTTCTAAAGTTGTATAACTTCACTTGCGTGTTTAGGCAAGTTGGGCATCAAGCATAGACACAGTGTTCTCCCATATTAACAGGGACTTGATGAAAAAACGTAAAATTGACCCCTCACTTGCTCTAGTTGCCCTTGGGAGGTGGTGGTCTTTGAGGTGTTGAAATACCCCGAAATTACCATCTCTTTTAAGGGTCTGAGCGTGGTGTAGTGGGTTAAAGGCGTACCTGTTATGCCAGTTGCTGGAAGGCTTCTGTGCTGGCTAGGGTTCGAGTCTCCTGGTGGGAAAGTGTTCTAAAGTTGTATAACTTCACTTGCGTGTTTAGGCAAGTTGGGCATCAAGCATAGACACAGTGTTCTCCCATATTAACAGGGACTTGATGAAAAAACGTAAAATTGACCCCTCACTTGCTCTAGTTGCCCTTGGGAGGTGGTGGTCTTTGAGGTGTTGAAATACCCCGAAATTACCATCTCTTTTAAGGGTCTGAGCGTGGTGTAGTGGGTTAAAGGCGTACCTGTTATGCCAGTTGCTGGAAGGCTTCTGTGCTGGCTAGGGTTCGAGTCTCCTGGTGGGAAAGTGTTCTAAAGTTGTATAACTTCACTTGCGTGTTTAGGCAAGTTGGGCATCAAGCATAGACACAGTGTTCTCCCATATTAACAGGGACTTGATGAAAAAACGTAAAATTGACCCCTCACTTGCTCTAGTTGCCCTTGGGAGGTGGTGGTCTTTGAGGTGTTGAAATACCCCGAAATTACCATCTCTTTTAAGGGTCTGAGCGTGGTGTAGTGGGTTAAAGGCGTACCTGTTATGCCAGTTGCTGGAAGGCTTCTGTGCTGGCTAGGGTTCGAGTCTCCTGGTGGGAAAGTGTTCTAAAGTTGTATAACTTCACTTGCGTGTTTAGGCAAGTTGGGCATCAAGCATAGACACAGTGTTCTCCCATATTAACAGGGACTTGATGAAAAAACGTAAAATTGACCCCTCACTTGCTCTAGTTGCCCTTGGGAGGTGGTGGTCTTTGAGGTGTTGAAATACCCCGAAATTACCATCTCTTTTAAGGGTCTGAGCGTGGTGTAGTGGGTTAAAGGCGTACCTGTTATGCCAGTTGCTGGAAGGCTTCTGTGCTGGCTAGGGTTCGAGTCTCCTGGTGGGAAAGTGTTCTAAAGTTGTATAACTTCACTTGCGTGTTTAGGCAAGTTGGGCATCAAGCATAGACACAGTGTTCTCCCATATTAACAGGGACTTGATGAAAAAACGTAAAATTGACCCCTCACTTGCTCTAGTTGCCCTTGGGAGGTGGTGGTCTTTGAGGTGTTGAAATACCCCGAAATTACCATCTCTTTTAAGGGTCTGAGCGTGGTGTAGTGGGTTAAAGGCGTACCTGTTATGCCAGTTGCTGGAAGGCTTCTGTGCTGGCTAGGGTTCGAGTCTCCTGGTGGGAAAGTGTTCTAAAGTTGTATAACTTCACTTGCGTGTTTAGGCAAGTTGGGCATCAAGCATAGACACAGTGTTCTCCCATATTAACAGGGACTTGATGAAAAAACGTAAAATTGACCCCTCACTTGCTCTAGTTGCCCTTGGGAGGTGGTGGTCTTTGAGGTGTTGAAATACCCCGAAATTACCATCTCTTTTAAGGGTCTGAGCGTGGTGTAGTGGGTTAAAGGCGTACCTGTTATGCCAGTTGCTGGAAGGCTTCTGTGCTGGCTAGGGTTCGAGTCTCCTGGTGGGAAAGTGTTCTAAAGTTGTATAACTTCACTTGCGTGTTTAGGCAAGTTGGGCATCAAGCATAGACACAGTGTTCTCCCATATTAACAGGGACTTGATGAAAAAACGTAAAATTGACCCCTCACTTGCTCTAGTTGCCCTTGGGAGGTGGTGGTCTTTGAGGTGTTGAAATACCCCGAAATTACCATCTCTTTTAAGGGTCTGAGCGTGGTGTAGTGGGTTAAAGGCGTACCTGTTATGCCAGTTGCTGGAAGGCTTCTGTGCTGGCTAGGGTTCGAGTCTCCTGGTGGGAAAGTGTTCTAAAGTTGTATAACTTCACTTGCGTGTTTAGGCAAGTTGGGCATCAAGCATAGACACAGTGTTCTCCCATATTAACAGGGACTTGATGAAAAAACGTAAAATTGACCCCTCACTTGCTCTAGTTGCCCTTGGGAGGTGGTGGTCTTTGAGGTGTTGAAATACCCCGAAATTACCATCTCTTTTAAGGGTCTGAGCGTGGTGTAGTGGGTTAAAGGCGTACCTGTTATGCCAGTTGCTGGAAGGCTTCTGTGCTGGCTAGGGTTCGAGTCTCCTGGTGGGAAAGTGTTCTAAAGTTGTATAACTTCACTTGCGTGTTTAGGCAAGTTGGGCATCAAGCATAGACACAGTGTTCTCCCATATTAACAGGGACTTGATGAAAAAACGTAAAATTGACCCCTCACTTGCTCTAGTTGCCCTTGGGAGGTGGTGGTCTTTGAGGTGTTGAAATACCCCGAAATTACCATCTCTTTTAAGGGTCTGAGCGTGGTGTAGTGGGTTAAAGGCGTACCTGTTATGCCAGTTGCTGGAAGGCTTCTGTGCTGGCTAGGGTTCGAGTCTCCTGGTGGGAAAGTGTTCTAAAGTTGTATAACTTCACTTGCGTGTTTAGGCAAGTTGGGCATCAAGCATAGACACAGTGTTCTCCCATATTAACAGGGACTTGATGAAAAAACGTAAAATTGACCCCTCACTTGCTCTAGTTGCCCTTGGGAGGTGGTGGTCTTTGAGGTGTTGAAATACCCCGAAATTACCATCTCTTTTAAGGGTCTGAGCGTGGTGTAGTGGGTTAAAGGCGTACCTGTTATGCCAGTTGCTGGAAGGCTTCTGTGCTGGCTAGGGTTCGAGTCTCCTGGTGGGAAAGTGTTCTAAAGTTGTATAACTTCACTTGCGTGTTTAGGCAAGTTGGGCATCAAGCATAGACACAGTGTTCTCCCATATTAACAGGGACTTGATGAAAAAACGTAAAATTGACCCCTCACTTGCTCTAGTTGCCCTTGGGAGGTGGTGGTCTTTGAGGTGTTGAAATACCCCGAAATTACCATCTCTTTTAAGGGTCTGAGCGTGGTGTAGTGGGTTAAAGGCGTACCTGTTATGCCAGTTGCTGGAAGGCTTCTGTGCTGGCTAGGGTTCGAGTCTCCTGGTGGGAAAGTGTTCTAAAGTTGTATAACTTCACTTGCGTGTTTAGGCAAGTTGGGCATCAAGCATAGACACAGTGTTCTCCCATATTAACAGGGACTTGATGAAAAAACGTAAAATTGACCCCTCACTTGCTCTAGTTGCCCTTGGGAGGTGGTGGTCTTTGAGGTGTTGAAATACCCCGAAATTACCATCTCTTTTAAGGGTCTGAGCGTGGTGTAGTGGGTTAAAGGCGTACCTGTTATGCCAGTTGCTGGAAGGCTTCTGTGCTGGCTAGGGTTCGAGTCTCCTGGTGGGAAAGTGTTCTAAAGTTGTATAACTTCACTTGCGTGTTTAGGCAAGTTGGGCATCAAGCATAGACACAGTGTTCTCCCATATTAACAGGGACTTGATGAAAAAACGTAAAATTGACCCCTCACTTGCTCTAGTTGCCCTTGGGAGGTGGTGGTCTTTGAGGTGTTGAAATACCCCGAAATTACCATCTCTTTTAAGGGTCTGAGCGTGGTGTAGTGGGTTAAAGGCGTACCTGTTATGCCAGTTGCTGGAAGGCTTCTGTGCTGGCTAGGGTTCGAGTCTCCTGGTGGGAAAGTGTTCTAAAGTTGTATAACTTCACTTGCGTGTTTAGGCAAGTTGGGCATCAAGCATAGACACAGTGTTCTCCCATATTAACAGGGACTTGATGAAAAAACGTAAAATTGACCCCTCACTTGCTCTAGTTGCCCTTGGGAGGTGGTGGTCTTTGAGGTGTTGAAATACCCCGAAATTACCATCTCTTTTAAGGGTCTGAGCGTGGTGTAGTGGGTTAAAGGCGTACCTGTTATGCCAGTTGCTGGAAGGCTTCTGTGCTGGCTAGGGTTCGAGTCTCCTGGTGGGAAAGTGTTCTAAAGTTGTATAACTTCACTTGCGTGTTTAGGCAAGTTGGGCATCAAGCATAGACACAGTGTTCTCCCATATTAACAGGGACTTGATGAAAAAACGTAAAATTGACCCCTCACTTGCTCTAGTTGCCCTTGGGAGGTGGTGGTCTTTGAGGTGTTGAAATACCCCGAAATTACCATCTCTTTTAAGGGTCTGAGCGTGGTGTAGTGGGTTAAAGGCGTACCTGTTATGCCAGTTGCTGGAAGGCTTCTGTGCTGGCTAGGGTTCGAGTCTCCTGGTGGGAAAGTGTTCTAAAGTTGTATAACTTCACTTGCGTGTTTAGGCAAGTTGGGCATCAAGCATAGACACAGTGTTCTCCCATATTAACAGGGACTTGATGAAAAAACGTAAAATTGACCCCTCACTTGCTCTAGTTGCCCTTGGGAGGTGGTGGTCTTTGAGGTGTTGAAATACCCCGAAATTACCATCTCTTTTAAGGGTCTGAGCGTGGTGTAGTGGGTTAAAGGCGTACCTGTTATGCCAGTTGCTGGAAGGCTTCTGTGCTGGCTAGGGTTCGAGTCTCCTGGTGGGAAAGTGTTCTAAAGTTGTATAACTTCACTTGCGTGTTTAGGCAAGTTGGGCATCAAGCATAGACACAGTGTTCTCCCATATTAACAGGGACTTGATGAAAAAACGTAAAATTGACCCCTCACTTGCTCTAGTTGCCCTTGGGAGGTGGTGGTCTTTGAGGTGTTGAAATACCCCGAAATTACCATCTCTTTTAAGGGTCTGAGCGTGGTGTAGTGGGTTAAAGGCGTACCTGTTATGCCAGTTGCTGGAAGGCTTCTGTGCTGGCTAGGGTTCGAGTCTCCTGGTGGGAAAGTGTTCTAAAGTTGTATAACTTCACTTGCGTGTTTAGGCAAGTTGGGCATCAAGCATAGACACAGTGTTCTCCCATATTAACAGGGACTTGATGAAAAAACGTAAAATTGACCCCTCACTTGCTCTAGTTGCCCTTGGGAGGTGGTGGTCTTTGAGGTGTTGAAATACCCCGAAATTACCATCTCTTTTAAGGGTCTGAGCGTGGTGTAGTGGGTTAAAGGCGTACCTGTTATGCCAGTTGCTGGAAGGCTTCTGTGCTGGCTAGGGTTCGAGTCTCCTGGTGGGAAAGTGTTCTAAAGTTGTATAACTTCACTTGCGTGTTTAGGCAAGTTGGGCATCAAGCATAGACACAGTGTTCTCCCATATTAACAGGGACTTGATGAAAAAACGTAAAATTGACCCCTCACTTGCTCTAGTTGCCCTTGGGAGGTGGTGGTCTTTGAGGTGTTGAAATACCCCGAAATTACCATCTCTTTTAAGGGTCTGAGCGTGGTGTAGTGGGTTAAAGGCGTACCTGTTATGCCAGTTGCTGGAAGGCTTCTGTGCTGGCTAGGGTTCGAGTCTCCTGGTGGGAAAGTGTTCTAAAGTTGTATAACTTCACTTGCGTGTTTAGGCAAGTTGGGCATCAAGCATAGACACAGTGTTCTCCCATATTAACAGGGACTTGATGAAAAAACGTAAAATTGACCCCTCACTTGCTCTAGTTGCCCTTGGGAGGTGGTGGTCTTTGAGGTGTTGAAATACCCCGAAATTACCATCTCTTTTAAGGGTCTGAGCGTGGTGTAGTGGGTTAAAGGCGTACCTGTTATGCCAGTTGCTGGAAGGCTTCTGTGCTGGCTAGGGTTCGAGTCTCCTGGTGGGAAAGTGTTCTAAAGTTGTATAACTTCACTTGCGTGTTTAGGCAAGTTGGGCATCAAGCATAGACACAGTGTTCTCCCATATTAACAGGGACTTGATGAAAAAACGTAAAATTGACCCCTCACTTGCTCTAGTTGCCCTTGGGAGGTGGTGGTCTTTGAGGTGTTGAAATACCCCGAAATTACCATCTCTTTTAAGGGTCTGAGCGTGGTGTAGTGGGTTAAAGGCGTACCTGTTATGCCAGTTGCTGGAAGGCTTCTGTGCTGGCTAGGGTTCGAGTCTCCTGGTGGGAAAGTGTTCTAAAGTTGTATAACTTCACTTGCGTGTTTAGGCAAGTTGGGCATCAAGCATAGACACAGTGTTCTCCCATATTAACAGGGACTTGATGAAAAAACGTAAAATTGACCCCTCACTTGCTCTAGTTGCCCTTGGGAGGTGGTGGTCTTTGAGGTGTTGAAATACCCCGAAATTACCATCTCTTTTAAGGGTCTGAGCGTGGTGTAGTGGGTTAAAGGCGTACCTGTTATGCCAGTTGCTGGAAGGCTTCTGTGCTGGCTAGGGTTCGAGTCTCCTGGTGGGAAAGTGTTCTAAAGTTGTATAACTTCACTTGCGTGTTTAGGCAAGTTGGGCATCAAGCATAGACACAGTGTTCTCCCATATTAACAGGGACTTGATGAAAAAACGTAAAATTGACCCCTCACTTGCTCTAGTTGCCCTTGGGAGGTGGTGGTCTTTGAGGTGTTGAAATACCCCGAAATTACCATCTCTTTTAAGGGTCTGAGCGTGGTGTAGTGGGTTAAAGGCGTACCTGTTATGCCAGTTGCTGGAAGGCTTCTGTGCTGGCTAGGGTTCGAGTCTCCTGGTGGGAAAGTGTTCTAAAGTTGTATAACTTCACTTGCGTGTTTAGGCAAGTTGGGCATCAAGCATAGACACAGTGTTCTCCCATATTAACAGGGACTTGATGAAAAAACGTAAAATTGACCCCTCACTTGCTCTAGTTGCCCTTGGAGGTGGTGGTCTTTGAGGTGTTGAAATACCCCGAAATTACCATCTCTTTTAAGGGTCTGAGCGTGGTGTAGTGGGTTAAAGGCGTACCTGTTATGCCAGTTGCTGGAAGGCTTCTGTGCTGGCTAGGGTTCGAGTCTCCTGGTGGGAAAGTGTTCTAAAGTTGTATAACTTCACTTGCGTGTTTAGGCAAGTTGGGCATCAAGCATAGACACAGTGTTCTCCCATATTAACAGGGACTTGATGAAAAAACGTAAAATTGACCCCTCACTTGCTCTAGTTGCCCTTGGAGGTGGTGGTCTTTGAGGTGTTGAAATACCCCGAAATTACCATCTCTTTTAAGGGTCTGAGCGTGGTGTAGTGGGTTAAAGGCGTACCTGTTATGCCAGTTGCTGGAAGGCTTCTGTGCTGGCTAGGGTTCGAGTCTCCTGGTGGGAAAGTGTTCTAAAGTTGTATAACTTCACTTGCGTGTTTAGGCAAGTTGGGCATCAAGCATAGACACAGTGTTCTCCCATATTAACAGGGACTTGATGAAAAAACGTAAAATTGACCCCTCACTTGCTCTAGTTGCCCTTGGGAGGTGGTGGTCTTTGAGGTGTTGAAATACCCCGAAATTACCATCTCTTTTAAGGGTCTGAGCGTGGTGTAGTGGGTTAAAGGCGTACCTGTTATGCCAGTTGCTGGAAGGCTTCTGTGCTGGCTAGGGTTCGAGTCTCCTGGTGGGAAAGTGTTCTAAAGTTGTATAACTTCACTTGCGTGTTTAGGCAAGTTGGGCATCAAGCATAGACACAGTGTTCTCCCATATTAACAGGGACTTGATGAAAAAACGTAAAATTGACCCCTCACTTGCTCTAGTTGCCCTGGGAGGTGGTGGTCTTTGAGGTGTTGAAATACCCCGAAATTACCATCTCTTTTAAGGGTCTGAGCGTGGTGTAGTGGGTTAAAGGCGTACCTGTTATGCCAGTTGCTGGAAGGCTTCTGTGCTGGCTAGGGTTCGAGTCTCCTGGTGGGAAAGTGTTCTAAAGTTGTATAACTTCACTTGCGTGTTTAGGCAAGTTGGGCATCAAGCATAGACACAGTGTTCTCCCATATTAACAGGGACTTGATGAAAAAACGTAAAATTGACCCCTCACTTGCTCTAGTTTGCCCTTGGAGGTGGTGGTCTTTGAGGTGTTGAAATACCCCGAAATTACCATCTCTTTTAAGGTCTGAGCGTGGTGTAGTGGGTTAAAGGCGTACCTGTTATGCCAGTTGCTGGAAGGCTTCTGTGCTGGCTAGGGTTCGAGTCTCCTGGTGGAAAGTGTTCTAAAGTTGTATAACTTCACTTGCGTGTTTAGGCAAGTTGGGCATCAAGCATAGACACAGTGTTCTCCCATATAACAGGGACTTGATGAAAAAATAAAATTGACCCTCACTTGCTCTAGTTGCCCTTGGGAGGTGGTGTCTTTGAGGTGTTGAAATACCCCGAAATTACCATCTCTTTTAAGGGTCTGAGCGTGGTGTAGTGGGTTAAAGGCGTACCTGTTATGCCAGTTGCTGGAAGGCTTCTGTGCTGCTAGGGTTCGAGTCTCCTGGTGGGAAAGTGTTCAAAGTTGTATAACTTCACTTGCGTGTTTAGGCAAGTTGGGCATCAAGCATAGACACAGTGTTCTCCCATATTAACAGGGACTTGATGAAAAAACGTAAAATTGACCCTCACTTGCTCTAGTTGCCCTTGGGAGGTGGTGGTCTTTGAGGTGTTGAAATACCCGAAATTACCATCTCTTTTAAGGGTCTGAGCGTGGTGTAGTGGTTAAAGGCGTACCTGTTATGCCAGTTGCTGGAAGGCTTCTGTGCTGGCTAGGTTCGAGTCTCCTGGTGGGAAAGTGTTCTAAAGTTGTATAACTTCACTTGCGTGTTTAGGCAAGTTGGGCATCAAGCATAGACACAGTGTTCTCCCATATTAACAGGGACTTGATGAAAAAACGTAAAATTGACCTCTCACTTGCTCTAGTTGCCCTTGGGAGGTGGTGGTCTTTGAGGTGTTGAAATACCCCGAAATTACCATCTCTTTTAAGGGTCTGAGCGTGGTGTAGTGGTTAAAGGCGTACCTGTTATGCCAGTTGCTGGAAGGCTTCTGTGCTGGCTAGGTTCGAGTCTCCTGGTGAAAGTGNCCCACTTATATCCCCTTTGTATCCCCGTTTGTTTTTACATTTATTATCTTACCCTGACCCAGTGCGGTATAAAATCCAATCACATTGTAAAATTCATTCACTTGAGAATGAACCATATGGTTCGAAACGTTGTGCAAATTGTTTAAATAAGTGTAATACATTCTATAGTAATTCACATCTTTTCTTCACCCGGAAATTACGAAAATGAGTTTTGGAGAACTCCTATTTCAGCTAAGCCCTGATGCTAAGAAAATACTTAGAGGATAGAAGCCCTAAATCAGAAGATAGTAAATACAGAATATGCGGTCAATTCAATGAGACATGTTTAAAAGAAAACCTGCTGCCAGTATACACCAATATAAACCCACATGACCCAGCAGTTCGCAATACAGAGTTTACCTATAGGTATAGGCAAGAACTCATATATATATATATATATATATATATGTATATATATATATTAGTCGATATATATATATATATATATATTATAATATTTGCCGTGGCTCTCCGTCTCGCTGCCCCAATCCACACCAATACAGGTGTATATGCGGCGAGGCAGAGGCCGACAGTTACGGACGGCATGGCCTTCTCTGCCACAGGACAGGGGATGGCATGCAAGACACGGTGAGGTCAATGTCATTATTAAGAGAAGCCTTGCCACTGCCGGCTTTCCAGCAGAGAGAGAGGCCCCGCTACCTAATGTCCCCCAACTCTAATGAGCCTGTCGGTCGCCCAGATGGAATCACGATGAACCCCCTGGAAGAATGTAGACAGTTGGTGTGGGACTCACATGCGTCTCAACTTTACCAATACCTATGTTGACTTCAGTGCTACTCAAGCATGAGGAGCTACCAATCACCGGGAAGCGGCCAAGTCACGTAATACAGAGACCTGAGCACCACTACAAATTTGTCCCCATTGCCTCAGAGACACTTGGTGCCTGGGGTAAAAGTGCTGCTAGGTTGTTTGAAGGAGTTGGGGTCTAAGCTAATCGAACACAACTAGAGACCTAGAGCTGCCAGTTTTCTTTTCAGCGCCCTCAGTGTGGCAATCCAGAGAGGAAAATGCTTACTGCATCCATGGTTCCTGCCCGCCATCTGAGGAGCTGGAGCTTTTCAACTTGTGACAAGCAATGATACACAATGTACCCACATGAACTTGAGTCCTGGCTTTGTTGCTGTGGACTCTTCCCTTTCACAGTACATACTCAAATGCTCTAATCTTTCTAACAAACGTGACTTAACATAAGCTTACCCCTTCCTTTTTCTTTCTTATCTTTCATTTTCTTCTCTCTCTCCCCTTTTTCTGTTCATTGTCTTCTCCTACACTCCCTTGCTATCCTCTGCTTATTCCTATTACCTTTCCTTCGGGGTCTGAGCGTGTGTGTAGTGGGTTAAAGGCGACCTGTTATGCCAGTTGCTGGAAGGCTTCTGTGCTGGCTAGGGTTCGAGTCTCCTGGTGGGAAAGTGTTCTAAAGTTGTGTAACTTCACTTGCGGTTTTAGCAAGTTGGGCATCAAGCATAGACACAGTGTTCTCCCATATTAACAGGGACTTGATGAAAAAAACGTAAAATTGACCCCTCACTTGCTTTAGTTGCCCTTGGGAGGTGGGTGTCTTTGAGGTGTTGAAATACCCCGAAATTACCATCTCTTTTAAGGGTCTGAGCGTGGTGTAGTGGGTTAAAGTCGTACCTGTTATGCCAGCTGCTGGAAGGCTTCTGTGCTGGCTAGGGTTCGAGTCTCCTGGTGGGAAAGTGTTTTAAAGTTGTGTAACTTCACTTGCGTGTTTAGGCAAGTTGGGCATCAAGCATAGACACAGTGTTCTCCCATATTAACAGGGACTGATGAAAAAAACGTAAAATTGACCCCTCACTTGCTCTAGTTGCCCTGGGAGGTGGTGGTCTTTGAGGTGTTGAAATACCCCGAAATTACCATCTCTTTTAAGGGTCTGAGTGTGGTGTAGTGGGTTAAAGGCGTACCTGTTATGCCAGTTGCTGGAAGGCTTCTGTGCTGGCTAGGGTTCGAGTCTCCTGGTGGGAAAGTGTTCTAAAGTTGTATAACTTCACTTGCGTGTTTAGGCAAGTTGGGCATCAAGCATAGACACAGTGTTCTCCCATATTAACAGGGACTTGATGAAAAAACGTAAAAATGACCCCTCACTTGCTCTAGTTGCCCTGGGAGGTGGTGGTCTTTGAGGTGTTGAAATACCCGAAATTACCATCTCTTTTAAGGGTCTGAGCGTGGTGTAGTGGGTTAAAGGCGTACCTGTTATGCCAGTTGCTGGAAGGCTGTGCTGGCTAGGGTTCGAGTCTCCTGGTGGGAAAGTGTTCTAAAGTTGTATAACTTCACTTGCGTGTTTAGGCAAGTTGGGCATCAAGCATAGACACAGTGTCTCCCATATTAACAGGGACTTGATGAAAAAACGTAAAATTGACCCCTCACTTGCTTAGTTGCCCTTGGGAGGTGGTGTCTTTGAGGTGTTGAAATACCCGAAATTACCATCTCTTTTAAGGGTCTGAGCGTGGTGTAGTGGGTTAAGGCGTACCTGTTATGCCAGTTGCTGGAAGGCTTCTGTGCTGGCTAGGGTTCGAGTCTCCTGGTGGGAAAGTGTTTTAAAGTGTATAACTTCATGCGTGTTTAGGCAAGTTGGGCATCAAGCATAGACACAGTGTTCTCCCATATTAACAGGGACTTGATGAAAAAACGTAAAATTGACCCTCACTTGCTCTAGTTGCCTTGGGAGGTGGTGGTCTTTGAGGTGTTGAAATACCCCGAAATTACCATCTCTTTTAAGGGTCTGAGCGTGGTGTAGTGGGTTAAAGGCGTACCTGTTATGCCAGTGCTGGAAGGCTTCTGTGCTGGCTAGGGTTCGAGTCTCCTGGTGGGAAAGTGTTCTAAAGTTGTATAACTTCACTTGCGTGTTTAGGCAAGTTGGGCATCAAGCATAGACACAGTGTCTCCCATTAACAGGGACTTGATGAAAAAAACGTAAAATTGACCCCCTCACTTGCTCTAGTTGCCCTGGGAGGTGGTGGTCTTGAGGTGTTGAAATACCCGAAATTACCATCTTTTAAGGGTCTGAGCGTGTGTAGTGGGTTAAAGGCGTACCTGTTATGCCAGTTGCTGAAGGCTTCTGTGCTGGCTAGGGTTCGAGTCTCCTGGTGGGAAAGTGTTCTAAAGTTGTATAACTTCACTTGCGTGTTTAGGCAAGTTGGGCATCAAGCATAGACACAGTGTTCTCCCATATTAACAGGGACTTGATGAAAAAACGTAAAATTGACCCCTCACTTGCTCTAGTTGCCCTTGGGAGGTGGTGGTCTTTGAGGTGTTGAAATACCCCGAAATTACCATCTCTTTTAAGGGTCTGAGCGTGGTGTAGTGGGTTAAAGGCGTACCTGTTATGCCAGTTGCTGGAAGGCTTCTGTGCTGGCTAGGGTTCGAGTCTCCTGGTGGGAAAGTGTTTTAAAGTTGTGTAACTTCACTTGCGTGTTTAGGCAAGTTGGGCATCAAGCATAGACACAGTGTTCTCCCATATTAACAGGGACTTGATGAAAAAACGTAAAATTGACCCTCACTTGCTCTAGTTGCCCTTGGGAGGTGGTGGTCTTTGAGGTGTTGAAATACCCCGAAATTACCTCTCTTTTAAGGGTCTGAGCGTGGTGTAGTGGGTTAAAGGCGTACCTGTTATGCCAGTTGCTGGAAGGCTTCTGTGCTGGCTAGGGTTCGAGTCTCCTGGTGGGAAAGTGTTCTAAAGTTGTATAACTTCACTTGCGTGTTTAGGCAAGTTGGGCATCAAGCATAGACACAGTGTTCTCCCATATTAACAGGGACTTGATGAAAAAACGTAAAATTGACCCTCACTTGCTCTAGTTGCCCTTGGGAGGTGGTGGTCTTTGAGGTGTTGAAATACCCCGAAATTACCATCTCTTTTAAGGGTCTGAGCGTGGTGTAGTGGGTTAAAGGCGTACCTGTTATGCCAGTTGCTGGAAGGCTTCTGTGCTGGCTAGGGTTCGAGTCTCCTGGTGGGAAAGTGTTCTAAAGTTGTATAATTCACTTGCGTGTTTAGGCAAGTTGGGCATCAAGCATAGACACAGTGTTCTCCATATTAACAGGGACTTGATGAAAAAAACGTAAAATTGACCCTCACTTGCTCTAGTTGCCCTTGGGAGGTGGTGGTCTTTGAGGTGTTGAAATACCCCGAAATTACCATCTCTTTTAAGGGTCTGAGCGTGGTGTAGTGGGTTAAAGGCGTACCTGTTATGCCAGTTGCTGGAAGGCTTCTGTGCTGGCTAGGGTTCGAGTCTCCTGGTGGAAAGTGTTCTAAAGTTGTATAACTTCACTTGTGTGTTTAGGCAAGTTGGGCATCAAGCATAGACACAGTGTTCTCCCATATTAACAGGGACTTGATGAAAAAACGTAAAATTGACCCCCTTGCTCTAGTTGCCCTTGGGAGGTGGTGGTCTTTGATGTTGAAATACCCCGAAATTACCATCTCTTTTAAGGGTCTGAGCGTGGTGTAGTGGGTTAAGGCGTACCTGTTATGCCAGTTGCTGGAAGGCTTCTGTGCTGGCTAGGGTTCGAGTCTCCTGGTGGGAAAGTGTTCTAAAGTTGTATAACTTCACTTGCGTGTTTAGGCAAGTTGGGCATCAAGCATAGACACAGTGTTGTCCCATATTAACAGGGACTTGATGAAAAAACGTAAAATTGACCCCTCACTTGCTCTAGTTGCCCTTGGGAGGTGGTGGTCTTGAGGTGTTGAAATACCCCGAAATTACCATCTCTTTTAAGGGTCTGAGCGTGGTGTAGTGGGTTAAAGGCGTACCTGTTATGCCAGTTGCTGGAAGGCTTCTGTGCTGGCTAGGGTTCGAGTCTCCTGGTGGGAAAGTGTTCTAAAGTTGTATAACTTCACTTGCGTGTTTAGGCAAGTTGGGCATCAAGCATAGACACAGTGTTCTCCCATATTAACAGGGACTTGATGAAAAAACGTAAAATTGACCCTCACTTGCTCTAGTTGCCCTTGGAGGTGGTGGTCTTTGAGGTGTTGAAATACCCCGAAATTACCATCTCTTTAAGGGTCTGAGCGTGGTGTAGTGGGTTAAAGGCGTACCTGTATAGCTGGAAGGTTCTGCTGGGCTAGGGTTGCGAGTCTCGTGGGAGGAAAGTGTTTAAAGTTGTATTCACTTGCGTGTGTTAGGCAAGTTGGGCATCAAGCATAGACACAGTGTTCTCCCATATTAACAGGGACTTGATGAAAAAACGTAAAATGACCCCTCACTTGCTCTAGTTGCCCTTGGAGGTGGTGGTCTTTGAGTGTTGAAATACCCCGAAATTACCATCTCTTTTAAGGGTCTGAGCGTGGTGTAGTGGGTTAAAGGCGTACCTGTTATGCCAGTTGCTGGAAGGCTTCTGTGCTGGCTAGGGTTCGAGTCTCCTGGTGGGAAAGTGTTCTAAAGTTGTATAACTTCACTTGCGTGTTTAGGCAAGTTGGGCATCAAGCATAGACACAGTGTTCTCCCATATTAACAGGGACTTGATGAAAAAACGTAAAATTGACCCTCACTTGCTCTAGTTGCCCTTGGGAGGTGGTGGTCTTTGAGGTGTTGAAATACCCCGAAATTACCATCTCTTTTAAGGGTCTGAGCGTGGTGTAGTGGGTTAAAGGCGTACCTGTTATGCCAGTTGCTGGAAGGCTTCTGTGCTGGCTAGGGTTCGAGTCTCCTGGTGGGAAAGTGTTCTAAAGTTGTATAACTTCACTTGCGTGTTTAGGCAAGTTGGGCATCAAGCATAGACACAGTGTTCTCCCATATTAACAGGGACTTGATGAAAAAACGTAAAATTGACCCTTCACTTGCTCTAGTTGCCCTTGGGAGGTGGTGGTCTTTGAGGTGTTGAAATACCCCGAAATTACCATCTCTTTTAAGGGTCTGAGCGTGGTGTAGTGGGTTAAAGGCGTACCTGTTATGCCAGTTGCTGGAAGGCTTCTGTGCTGGCTAGGGTTCGAGTCTCCTGGTGGGAAAGTGTTCTAAAGTTGTATAACTTCACTTGCGTGTTTAGGCAAGTTGGGCATCAAGCATAGACACAGTGTTCTCCCATATTAACAGGGACTTGATGAAAAAACGTAAAATTGACCCCTCACTTGCTCTAGTTGCCCTTGGGAGGTGGTGGTCTTTGAGGTGTTGAAATACCCCGAAATTACCATCTCTTTTAAGGGTCTGAGCGTGGTGTAGTGGGTTAAAGGCGTACCTGTTATGCCAGTTGCTGGAAGGCTTCTGTGCTGGCTAGGGTTCGAGTCTCCTGGTGGGAAAGTGTTCTAAAGTTGTATAACTTCACTTGCGTGTTTAGGCAAGTTGGGCATCAAGCATAGACACAGTGTTCTCCCATATTAACAGGGACTTGATGAAAAAAACGTAAAATTGACCCCTCACTTGCTCTAGTTGCCCTTGGGAGGTGGTGGTCTTTGAGGTGTTGAAATACCCCGAAATTACCATCTCTTTTAAGGGTCTGAGCGTGGTGTAGTGGGTTAAAGGCGTACCTGTTATGCCAGTTGCTGGAAGGCTTCTGTGCTGGCTAGGGTTCGAGTCTCCTGGTGGGAAAGTGTTCTAAAGTTGTATAACTTCACTTGCGTGTTTAGGCAAGTTGGGCATCAAGCATAGACACAGTGTTCTCCCATATTAACAGGGACTTGATGAAAAAACGTAAAATTGACCCTCACTTGCTCTAGTTGCCCTTGGAGGTGGTGGTCTTTGAGGTGTTGAAATACCCCGAAATTACCATCTCTTTTAAGGGTCTGAGCGTGGTGTAGTGGGTTAAAGGCGTACCTGTTATGCCAGTTGCTGGAAGGCTTCTGTGCTGGCTAGGGTTCGAGTCTCCTGGTGGGAAAGTGTTCTAAAGTTGTATAACTTCACTTGCGTGTTTAGGCAAGTTGGGCATCAAGCATAGACACAGTGTTCTCCCATATTAACAGGGACTTGATGAAAAAACGTAAAATTGACCCCTCACTTGCTCTAGTTGCCCTTGGGAGGTGGTGGTCTTTGAGGTGTTGAAATACCCCGAAATTACCATCTCTTTTAAGGGTCTGAGCGTGGTGTAGTGGGTTAAAGGCGTACCTGTTATGCCAGTTGCTGGAAGGCTTCTGTGCTGGCTAGGGTTCGAGTCTCCTGGTGGGAAAGTGTTCTAAAGTTGTATAACTTCACTTGCGTGTTTAGGCAAGTTGGGCATCAAGCATAGACACAGTGTTCTCCCATATTAACAGGGACTTGATGAAAAAACGTAAAATTGACCCCTCACTTGCTCTAGTTGCCCTTGGGAGGTGGTGGTCTTTGAGGTGTTGAAATACCCCGAAATTACCATCTCTTTTAAGGGTCTGAGCGTGGTGTAGTGGGTTAAAGGCGTACCTGTTATGCCAGTTGCTGGAAGGCTTCTGTGCTGGCTAGGGTTCGAGTCTCCTGGTGGGAAAGTGTTCTAAAGTTGTATAACTTCACTTGCGTGTTTAGGCAAGTTGGGCATCAAGCATAGACACAGTGTTCTCCCATATTAACAGGGACTTGATGAAAAAAACGTAAAATTGACCCCTCACTTGCTCTAGTTGCCCTTGGGAGGTGGTGGTCTTTGAGGTGTTGAAATACCCCGAAATTACCATCTCTTTTAAGGGTCTGAGCGTGGTGTAGTGGGTTAAAGGCGTACCTGTTATGCCAGTTGCTGGAAGGCTTCTGTGCTGGCTAGGGTTCGAGTCTCCTGGTGGGAAAGTGTTCTAAAGTTGTATAACTTCACTTGCGTGTTTAGGCAAGTTGGGCATCAAGCATAGACACAGTGTTCTCCCATATTAACAGGGACTTGATGAAAAAACGTAAAATTGACCCTCACTTGCTCTAGTTGCCCTTGGGAGGTGGTGGTCTTTGAGGTGTTGAAATACCCCGAAATTACCATCTCTTTTAAGGGTCTGAGCGTGGTGTAGTGGGTTAAAGGCGTACCTGTTATGCCAGTTGCTGGAAGGCTTCTGTGCTGGCTAGGGTTCGAGTCTCCTGGTGGGAAAGTGTTCTAAAGTTGTATAACTTCACTTGCGTGTTTAGGCAAGTTGGGCATCAAGCATAGACACAGTGTTCTCCCATATTAACAGGGACTTGATGAAAAAACGTAAAATTGACCCTCACTTGCTCTAGTTGCCCTTGGGAGGTGGTGGTCTTTGAGGTGTTGAAATACCCCGAAATTACCATCTCTTTTAAGGGTCTGAGCGTGGTGTAGTGGGTTAAAGGCGTACCTGTTATGCCAGTTGCTGGAAGGCTTCTGTGCTGGCTAGGGTTCGAGTCTCCTGGTGGGAAAGTGTTCTAAAGTTGTATAACTTCACTTGCGTGTTTAGGCAAGTTGGGCATCAAGCATAGACACAGTGTTCTCCCATATTAACAGGGACTTGATGAAAAAACGTAAAATTGACCCCTCACTTGCTCTAGTTGCCCTTGGGAGGTGGTGGTCTTTGAGGTGTTGAAATACCCCGAAATTACCATCTCTTTTAAGGGTCTGAGCGTGGTGTAGTGGGTTAAAGGCGTACCTGTTATGCCAGTTGCTGGAAGGCTTCTGTGCTGGCTAGGGTTCGAGTCTCCTGGTGGGAAAGTGTTCTAAAGTTGTATAACTTCACTTGCGTGTTTAGGCAAGTTGGGCATCAAGCATAGACACAGTGTTCTCCCATATTAACAGGGACTTGATGAAAAAACGTAAAATTGACCCCTCACTTGCTCTAGTTGCCCTTGGGAGGTGGTGGTCTTTGAGGTGTTGAAATACCCCGAAATTACCATCTCTTTTAAGGGTCTGAGCGTGGTGTAGTGGGTTAAAGGCGTACCTGTTATGCCAGTTGCTGGAAGGCTTCTGTGCTGGCTAGGGTTCGAGTCTCCTGGTGGGAAAGTGTTCTAAAGTTGTATAACTTCACTTGCGTGTTTAGGCAAGTTGGGCATCAAGCATAGACACAGTGTTCTCCCATATTAACAGGGACTTGATGAAAAAACGTAAAATTGACCCCTCACTTGCTCTAGTTGCCCTTGGGAGGTGGTGGTCTTTGAGGTGTTGAAATACCCCGAAATTACCATCTCTTTTAAGGGTCTGAGCGTGGTGTAGTGGGTTAAAGGCGTACCTGTTATGCCAGTTGCTGGAAGGCTTCTGTGCTGGCTAGGGTTCGAGTCTCCTGGTGGGAAAGTGTTCTAAAGTTGTATAACTTCACTTGCGTGTTTAGGCAAGTTGGGCATCAAGCATAGACACAGTGTTCTCCCATATTAACAGGGACTTGATGAAAAAACGTAAAATTGACCCCTCACTTGCTCTAGTTGCCCTTGGGAGGTGGTGGTCTTTGAGGTGTTGAAATACCCCGAAATTACCATCTCTTTTAAGGGTCTGAGCGTGGTGTAGTGGGTTAAAGGCGTACCTGTTATGCCAGTTGCTGGAAGGCTTCTGTGCTGGCTAGGGTTCGAGTCTCCTGGTGGGAAAGTGTTCTAAAGTTGTATAACTTCACTTGCGTGTTTAGGCAAGTTGGGCATCAAGCATAGACACAGTGTTCTCCCATATTAACAGGGACTTGATGAAAAAACGTAAAATTGACCCCTCACTTGCTCTAGTTGCCCTTGGGAGGTGGTGGTCTTTGAGGTGTTGAAATACCCCGAAATTACCATCTCTTTTAAGGGTCTGAGCGTGGTGTAGTGGGTTAAAGGCGTACCTGTTATGCCAGTTGCTGGAAGGCTTCTGTGCTGGCTAGGGTTCGAGTCTCCTGGTGGGAAAGTGTTCTAAAGTTGTATAACTTCACTTGCGTGTTTAGGCAAGTTGGGCATCAAGCATAGACACAGTGTTCTCCCATATTAACAGGGACTTGATGAAAAAACGTAAAATTGACCCTCACTTGCTCTAGTTGCCCTTGGGAGGTGGTGGTCTTTGAGGTGTTGAAATACCCCGAAATTACCATCTCTTTTAAGGGTCTGAGCGTGGTGTAGTGGGTTAAAGGCGTACCTGTTATGCCAGTTGCTGGAAGGCTTCTGTGCTGGCTAGGGTTCGAGTCTCCTGGTGGGAAAGTGTTCTAAAGTTGTATAACTTCACTTGCGTGTTTAGGCAAGTTGGGCATCAAGCATAGACACAGTGTTCTCCCATATTAACAGGGACTTGATGAAAAAACGTAAAATTGACCCCTCACTTGCTCTAGTTGCCCTTGGGAGGTGGTGGTCTTTGAGGTGTTGAAATACCCCGAAATTACCATCTCTTTTAAGGGTCTGAGCGTGGTGTAGTGGGTTAAAGGCGTACCTGTTATGCCAGTTGCTGGAAGGCTTCTGTGCTGGCTAGGGTTCGAGTCTCCTGGTGGGAAAGTGTTCTAAAGTTGTATAACTTCACTTGCGTGTTTAGGCAAGTTGGGCATCAAGCATAGACACAGTGTTCTCCCATATTAACAGGGACTTGATGAAAAAACGTAAAATTGACCCCTCACTTGCTCTAGTTGCCCTTGGGAGGTGGTGGTCTTTGAGGTGTTGAAATACCCCGAAATTACCATCTCTTTTAAGGGTCTGAGCGTGGTGTAGTGGGTTAAAGGCGTACCTGTTATGCCAGTTGCTGGAAGGCTTCTGTGCTGGCTAGGGTTCGAGTCTCCTGGTGGGAAAGTGTTCTAAAGTTGTATAACTTCACTTGCGTGTTTAGGCAAGTTGGGCATCAAGCATAGACACAGTGTTCTCCCATATTAACAGGGACTTGATGAAAAAACGTAAAATTGACCCCTCACTTGCTCTAGTTGCCCTTGGGAGGTGGTGGTCTTTGAGGTGTTGAAATACCCCGAAATTACCATCTCTTTTAAGGGTCTGAGCGTGGTGTAGTGGGTTAAAGGCGTACCTGTTATGCCAGTTGCTGGAAGGCTTCTGTGCTGGCTAGGGTTCGAGTCTCCTGGTGGGAAAGTGTTCTAAAGTTGTATAACTTCACTTGCGTGTTTAGGCAAGTTGGGCATCAAGCATAGACACAGTGTTCTCCCATATTAACAGGGACTTGATGAAAAAACGTAAAATTGACCCCTCACTTGCTCTAGTTGCCCTTGGGAGGTGGTGGTCTTTGAGGTGTTGAAATACCCCGAAATTACCATCTCTTTTAAGGGTCTGAGCGTGGTGTAGTGGGTTAAAGGCGTACCTGTTATGCCAGTTGCTGGAAGGCTTCTGTGCTGGCTAGGGTTCGAGTCTCCTGGTGGGAAAGTGTTCTAAAGTTGTATAACTTCACTTGCGTGTTTAGGCAAGTTGGGCATCAAGCATAGACACAGTGTTCTCCCATATTAACAGGGACTTGATGAAAAAACGTAAAATTGACCCCTCACTTGCTCTAGTTGCCCTTGGGAGGTGGTGGTCTTTGAGGTGTTGAAATACCCCGAAATTACCATCTCTTTTAAGGGTCTGAGCGTGGTGTAGTGGGTTAAAGGCGTACCTGTTATGCCAGTTGCTGGAAGGCTTCTGTGCTGGCTAGGGTTCGAGTCTCCTGGTGGGAAAGTGTTCTAAAGTTGTATAACTTCACTTGCGTGTTTAGGCAAGTTGGGCATCAAGCATAGACACAGTGTTCTCCCATATTAACAGGGACTTGATGAAAAAACGTAAAATTGACCCTCACTTGCTCTAGTTGCCCTTGGGAGGTGGTGGTCTTTGAGGTGTTGAAATACCCCGAAATTACCATCTCTTTTAAGGGTCTGAGCGTGGTGTAGTGGGTTAAAGGCGTACCTGTTATGCCAGTTGCTGGAAGGCTTCTGTGCTGGCTAGGGTTCGAGTCTCCTGGTGGGAAAGTGTTCTAAAGTTGTATAACTTCACTTGCGTGTTTAGGCAAGTTGGGCATCAAGCATAGACACAGTGTTCTCCCATATTAACAGGGACTTGATGAAAAAACGTAAAATTGACCCCTCACTTGCTCTAGTTGCCCTTGGGAGGTGGTGGTCTTTGAGGTGTTGAAATACCCCGAAATTACCATCTCTTTTAAGGGTCTGAGCGTGGTGTAGTGGGTTAAAGGCGTACCTGTTATGCCAGTTGCTGGAAGGCTTCTGTGCTGGCTAGGGTTCGAGTCTCCTGGTGGGAAAGTGTTCTAAAGTTGTATAACTTCACTTGCGTGTTTAGGCAAGTTGGGCATCAAGCATAGACACAGTGTTCTCCCATATTAACAGGGACTTGATGAAAAAACGTAAAATTGACCCCTCACTTGCTCTAGTTGCCCTTGGGAGGTGGTGGTCTTTGAGGTGTTGAAATACCCCGAAATTACCATCTCTTTTAAGGGTCTGAGCGTGGTGTAGTGGGTTAAAGGCGTACCTGTTATGCCAGTTGCTGGAAGGCTTCTGTGCTGGCTAGGGTTCGAGTCTCCTGGTGGGAAAGTGTTCTAAAGTTGTATAACTTCACTTGCGTGTTTAGGCAAGTTGGGCATCAAGCATAGACACAGTGTTCTCCCATATTAACAGGGACTTGATGAAAAAACGTAAAATTGACCCCTCACTTGCTCTAGTTGCCCTTGGGAGGTGGTGGTCTTTGAGGTGTTGAAATACCCCGAAATTACCATCTCTTTTAAGGGTCTGAGCGTGGTGTAGTGGGTTAAAGGCGTACCTGTTATGCCAGTTGCTGGAAGGCTTCTGTGCTGGCTAGGGTTCGAGTCTCCTGGTGGGAAAGTGTTCTAAAGTTGTATAACTTCACTTGCGTGTTTAGGCAAGTTGGGCATCAAGCATAGACACAGTGTTCTCCCATATTAACAGGGACTTGATGAAAAAACGTAAAATTGACCCCTCACTTGCTCTAGTTGCCCTTGGGAGGTGGTGGTCTTTGAGGTGTTGAAATACCCCGAAATTACCATCTCTTTTAAGGGTCTGAGCGTGGTGTAGTGGGTTAAAGGCGTACCTGTTATGCCAGTTGCTGGAAGGCTTCTGTGCTGGCTAGGGTTCGAGTCTCCTGGTGGGAAAGTGTTCTAAAGTTGTATAACTTCACTTGCGTGTTTAGGCAAGTTGGGCATCAAGCATAGACACAGTGTTCTCCCATATTAACAGGGACTTGATGAAAAAACGTAAAATTGACCCCTCACTTGCTCTAGTTGCCCTTGGGAGGTGGTGGTCTTTGAGGTGTTGAAATACCCCGAAATTACCATCTCTTTTAAGGGTCTGAGCGTGGTGTAGTGGGTTAAAGGCGTACCTGTTATGCCAGTTGCTGGAAGGCTTCTGTGCTGGCTAGGGTTCGAGTCTCCTGGTGGGAAAGTGTTCTAAAGTTGTATAACTTCACTTGCGTGTTTAGGCAAGTTGGGCATCAAGCATAGACACAGTGTTCTCCCATATTAACAGGGACTTGATGAAAAAACGTAAAATTGACCCCTCACTTGCTCTAGTTGCCCTTGGGAGGTGGTGGTCTTTGAGGTGTTGAAATACCCCGAAATTACCATCTCTTTTAAGGGTCTGAGCGTGGTGTAGTGGGTTAAAGGCGTACCTGTTATGCCAGTTGCTGGAAGGCTTCTGTGCTGGCTAGGGTTCGAGTCTCCTGGTGGGAAAGTGTTCTAAAGTTGTATAACTTCACTTGCGTGTTTAGGCAAGTTGGGCATCAAGCATAGACACAGTGTTCTCCCATATTAACAGGGACTTGATGAAAAAACGTAAAATTGACCCCTCACTTGCTCTAGTTGCCCTTGGGAGGTGGTGGTCTTTGAGGTGTTGAAATACCCCGAAATTACCATCTCTTTTAAGGGTCTGAGCGTGGTGTAGTGGGTTAAAGGCGTACCTGTTATGCCAGTTGCTGGAAGGCTTCTGTGCTGGCTAGGGTTCGAGTCTCCTGGTGGGAAAGTGTTCTAAAGTTGTATAACTTCACTTGCGTGTTTAGGCAAGTTGGGCATCAAGCATAGACACAGTGTTCTCCCATATTAACAGGGACTTGATGAAAAAACGTAAAATTGACCCCTCACTTGCTCTAGTTGCCCTTGGGAGGTGGTGGTCTTTGAGGTGTTGAAATACCCCGAAATTACCATCTCTTTTAAGGGTCTGAGCGTGGTGTAGTGGGTTAAAGGCGTACCTGTTATGCCAGTTGCTGGAAGGCTTCTGTGCTGGCTAGGGTTCGAGTCTCCTGGTGGGAAAGTGTTCTAAAGTTGTATAACTTCACTTGCGTGTTTAGGCAAGTTGGGCATCAAGCATAGACACAGTGTTCTCCCATATTAACAGGGACTTGATGAAAAAACGTAAAATTGACCCCTCACTTGCTCTAGTTGCCCTTGGGAGGTGGTGGTCTTTGAGGTGTTGAAATACCCCGAAATTACCATCTCTTTTAAGGGTCTGAGCGTGGTGTAGTGGGTTAAAGGCGTACCTGTTATGCCAGTTGCTGGAAGGCTTCTGTGCTGGCTAGGGTTCGAGTCTCCTGGTGGGAAAGTGTTCTAAAGTTGTATAACTTCACTTGCGTGTTTAGGCAAGTTGGGCATCAAGCATAGACACAGTGTTCTCCCATATTAACAGGGACTTGATGAAAAAACGTAAAATTGACCCCTCACTTGCTCTAGTTGCCCTTGGGAGGTGGTGGTCTTTGAGGTGTTGAAATACCCCGAAATTACCATCTCTTTTAAGGGTCTGAGCGTGGTGTAGTGGGTTAAAGGCGTACCTGTTATGCCAGTTGCTGGAAGGCTTCTGTGCTGGCTAGGGTTCGAGTCTCCTGGTGGGAAAGTGTTCTAAAGTTGTATAACTTCACTTGCGTGTTTAGGCAAGTTGGGCATCAAGCATAGACACAGTGTTCTCCCATATTAACAGGGACTTGATGAAAAAACGTAAAATTGACCCCTCACTTGCTCTAGTTGCCCTTGGGAGGTGGTGGTCTTTGAGGTGTTGAAATACCCCGAAATTACCATCTCTTTTAAGGGTCTGAGCGTGGTGTAGTGGGTTAAAGGCGTACCTGTTATGCCAGTTGCTGGAAGGCTTCTGTGCTGGCTAGGGTTCGAGTCTCCTGGTGGGAAAGTGTTCTAAAGTTGTATAACTTCACTTGCGTGTTTAGGCAAGTTGGGCATCAAGCATAGACACAGTGTTCTCCCATATTAACAGGGACTTGATGAAAAAACGTAAAATTGACCCCTCACTTGCTCTAGTTGCCCTTGGGAGGTGGTGGTCTTTGAGGTGTTGAAATACCCCGAAATTACCATCTCTTTTAAGGGTCTGAGCGTGGTGTAGTGGGTTAAAGGCGTACCTGTTATGCCAGTTGCTGGAAGGCTTCTGTGCTGGCTAGGGTTCGAGTCTCCTGGTGGGAAAGTGTTCTAAAGTTGTATAACTTCACTTGCGTGTTTAGGCAAGTTGGGCATCAAGCATAGACACAGTGTTCTCCCATATTAACAGGGACTTGATGAAAAAACGTAAAATTGACCCCTCACTTGCTCTAGTTGCCCTTGGGAGGTGGTGGTCTTTGAGGTGTTGAAATACCCCGAAATTACCATCTCTTTTAAGGGTCTGAGCGTGGTGTAGTGGGTTAAAGGCGTACCTGTTATGCCAGTTGCTGGAAGGCTTCTGTGCTGGCTAGGGTTCGAGTCTCCTGGTGGGAAAGTGTTCTAAAGTTGTATAACTTCACTTGCGTGTTTAGGCAAGTTGGGCATCAAGCATAGACACAGTGTTCTCCCATATTAACAGGGACTTGATGAAAAAACGTAAAATTGACCCCTCACTTGCTCTAGTTGCCCTTGGGAGGTGGTGGTCTTTGAGGTGTTGAAATACCCCGAAATTACCATCTCTTTTAAGGGTCTGAGCGTGGTGTAGTGGGTTAAAGGCGTACCTGTTATGCCAGTTGCTGGAAGGCTTCTGTGCTGGCTAGGGTTCGAGTCTCCTGGTGGGAAAGTGTTCTAAAGTTGTATAACTTCACTTGCGTGTTTAGGCAAGTTGGGCATCAAGCATAGACACAGTGTTCTCCCATATTAACAGGGACTTGATGAAAAAACGTAAAATTGACCCCTCACTTGCTCTAGTTGCCCTTGGGAGGTGGTGGTCTTTGAGGTGTTGAAATACCCCGAAATTACCATCTCTTTTAAGGGTCTGAGCGTGGTGTAGTGGGTTAAAGGCGTACCTGTTATGCCAGTTGCTGGAAGGCTTCTGTGCTGGCTAGGGTTCGAGTCTCCTGGTGGGAAAGTGTTCTAAAGTTGTATAACTTCACTTGCGTGTTTAGGCAAGTTGGGCATCAAGCATAGACACAGTGTTCTCCCATATTAACAGGGACTTGATGAAAAAACGTAAAATTGACCCCTCACTTGCTCTAGTTGCCCTTGGGAGGTGGTGGTCTTTGAGGTGTTGAAATACCCCGAAATTACCATCTCTTTTAAGGGTCTGAGCGTGGTGTAGTGGGTTAAAGGCGTACCTGTTATGCCAGTTGCTGGAAGGCTTCTGTGCTGGCTAGGGTTCGAGTCTCCTGGTGGGAAAGTGTTCTAAAGTTGTATAACTTCACTTGCGTGTTTAGGCAAGTTGGGCATCAAGCATAGACACAGTGTTCTCCCATATTAACAGGGACTTGATGAAAAAACGTAAAATTGACCCTCACTTGCTCTAGTTGCCCTTGGGAGGTGGTGGTCTTTGAGGTGTTGAAATACCCCGAAATTACCATCTCTTTTAAGGGTCTGAGCGTGGTGTAGTGGGTTAAAGGCGTACCTGTTATGCCAGTTGCTGGAAGGCTTCTGTGCTGGCTAGGGTTCGAGTCTCCTGGTGGGAAAGTGTTCTAAAGTTGTATAACTTCACTTGCGTGTTTAGGCAAGTTGGGCATCAAGCATAGACACAGTGTTCTCCCATATTAACAGGGACTTGATGAAAAAACGTAAAATTGACCCTCACTTGCTCTAGTTGCCCTTGGAGGTGGTGGTCTTTGAGGTGTTGAAATACCCCGAAATTACCATCTCTTTAAGGGTCTGAGCGTGGTGTAGTGGGTTAAAGGCGTACCTGTTATGCCAGTTGCTGGAAGGCTTCTGTGCTGGCTAGGGTTCGAGTCTCCTGGTGGGAAAGTGTTCTAAAGTTGTATAACTTCACTTGCGTGTTTAGGCAAGTTGGGCATCAAGCATAGACACAGTGTTCTCCCATATTAACAGGGACTTGATGAAAAAACGTAAAATTGACCCCTCACTTGCTCTAGTTGCCCTGGGAGGTGGTGGTCTTTGAGGTGTTGAAATACCCCGAAATTACCATCTCTTTTAAGGGTCTGAGCGTGGTGTAGTGGTTAAAGGCGTACCTGTTATGCCAGTTGCTGGAAGGCTTCTGTGCTGGCTAGGGTTCGAGTCTCCTGGTGGGAAAGTGTTCTAAAGTTGTATAACTTCACTTGCGTGTTTAGGCAAGTGGGCATCAAGCATAGACACAGTGTTCTCCCATATTAACAGGGACTTGATGAAAAAACGTAAAAATTTACCTGTATGGGATGCAAGAGTTAATACTTTCCCTGAACATATCAATACAGGTATAACATGGTATGTGAGGGCTGTAAAATGGGTTACACGTACATGGTGTTGGTGTTGTTCATATATCATAACCGACTTATACCCTTGGATATTAGCAGTGCACTAGAATAATAAACAAATACTTGGTAAGCCGGATACTGGAGTGCTCTTTTTTAGTAGTGATGTTGCTATGGCAGTTTCTTAAGGCAGAGTAGGTCTATCCTTGTGGCCATTATCACAACACGAGCACCCATGGATTGTTGTTTTTTTGGTGAGCGTGCGTCTGTAAGAGACGCTCAGCCTCCCTTGTTGTTCCAATATTGTGTTCTACTTCTAAGTTAAATTTACGTTAACAAGGAATCAAGCTATATTTTGGTGTTAATAATTATTCAGTCTTATTGAACACTTTTTATTCAATTTAGACATTAAACTGTTGTATGAACAGTGGTTTAATAATGTAAATACTGCGGCGACGTCGATGACGTCACGGAGTCTCCCATTCTCTAATTTTAAGAGGATACTGTTAAGGGAAGACTATACTATTTGTGTATGAGTTGTCGGTTTCCCGACATAATTCCGGGGGGAAGACACGGGTCGAAGTCCCGGTAAGGACTGCGATCACTTTATTCTTCTCCTTCAGAATTATAATGCTGCTTTAATTTGAGTTTACATTGTTGAGCGTCCTTTGGGACGTATGTCCCGTACTGGCGTATCGGGTGCTGGAAGTCGCTGTACGTCTTCGTTCCTGGCCAGTTCTAAAGGAACTAATTTCTCTAATTTTGAGAGTAGTGTTGCCTCGGCATTTCACTTTCACTATTCTCAAGATGCCCTGGCTGTCTGGATGAACAGAGACTATTTGACCTAAAGGCCACTCTGAGCGTGGTCCATCACTATCCACCAGAACTATGTCACCAGGGTTCAAGTTAATTCTGTTGTAGGGGTTGTTTGCCCCGTAATGATACTCTCTCAGAGCTGTAAGGTATTCTCGAGTCCATACGTCATTCCACCGACTTATCACCCTTGATAGATGTTTGAAACGTTGAACCAAATCACTCTCTTGGACATATGAAGGATCCTCTGGTTCCTCGTCCGTAAGGGACACAAGTGTTTTGAGAGGTCTACCATACATCAAATGAGCTGGACTTAATGGTTCACGCTGCAAAACATCATCAGAGAGGTAGGTAAGTGGTCGGTTATTGACTCGTGCTTCTATCTCTATGACTACTGTTTGAAGCTCCTGCAGGTCAATCTTTGGCGGTGTAGGGTTTTCCGTAGAGAACGTTTTTACCGTACCAACCATGCGTTCATAGAAGCCTCCGTGCCATGGTGCTCTGGGAGGTATGAATTTCCAATGGCACTGCCGTTGATTTAGGGCTGTGCGTACCTTTGGATGTGTCCAGATTTCCTCAGACATGCTTCTCCTGCCACTAAGTTGGACCCATTGTCTGAGATCATTAACTTAGGACAGGATCTACGTGAAGCAAACCTGCGGAAAGCCTGTAAGAATGCTTCGGCACTCATATCGGGAGTCACTTCTAGATGGACTGCCCTTGTTGTGGCACAAGTAAAAAGACAATGTAAGCTTTTACTGGTTTCTTGTCTTTAGTGCCTGTAAGTGTTAGTGCTCCTGTGAAATCTACTCCTGTAGTCTCAAAGGACGAATATGTACGACTCGTTCCTTCGGAAGTGGAGGTGGGCCAGGATATGGACACACTCTGGCATCGTATCTCCGGCAAACAACACAGATTTGATTATTGATTTTACTGTCTGTCTACCTTGGGGTAGCCAGTACTGTTGTCTTAAGTCTGTGAGAGTATCTAATACCCCACCATGCAGAGTGCAGTATTTGTGTATATGTAACACAATTAGTTTGCTTACTATGTGGTGACGAGGGAGCAATATTGGATTTTTTGCTTCCAAATCTATGTCAGCGTGCTGTAAGCGGCCTCCGCATCTGATTATGTTTATAATTGTCAGTGTCTAACCAGAGACCCAGATCACGTTGTAGCTTCTTTGGAACATTGTCAAATTCTGTCCCGAATGTGTCGATCTGAGCTCTTTTGACCCAATACCTTAGGGCATTAGGGAATTTATGCTTGATTCCTATTTTCTTAGAAAATCAAACACTACTTGGTGACACCTATAAGTTTGTTCAGTTCAGAGTACCGAGTAGGATCAATTACCAAAGTCCGAGGTGGTTCTGGGTTCTCAGTGGGAACAGTAACATTGGTCACAATGACTTGTGGCTTTTGTTCAGGCCACTGGTCGCTGATTAGCCACTGAGGTCCATTGAACCACATCTCTGCCTTTGTTAATTGCCGTAAAGTCAGTCCTCGGGAGAGATAGTCAGCTGGATTCTCTTTTGTGGGTACATATCTTAGTTTATACCCTGCTGACAACTCTCGTATTTCCTTAACGCGGTTACTCACGTAAGGATTCTTACTGTTATTGTTCTTACCCACTGTAGTACTGCCTCATTATCTGACCAACTACTGTTTCTTTAAAGTGGATGTGGCGTAAGGCCTTGATCAAATAATGAGCCAATCTTACTCCTAACAGTAAGGCTGTTAATTCCAGTTGTGGCAGTGATCTTTTCTTAAAGGTGCCACTCTGGCCTTTGATGTGAGCAAATTGGCTTGCCCATTTGTGACCAGGTAAGCTACTGTTCCATAAGCCTTTCCTGAGGCATCACAAATACATGTAGCTTAATTGGTTCCTTTTCATTTACTACTGTGTTCCTGGGAACTTGACAGACTCTAGGGTACTTAAATCTTTTACTAAACCTTGCCATTTTTCTTGTAGGGCAGGTGTTAGAAGATCATCCCAGCCTATCTTTTGTTGCCAACATTCCTGTATTATCAACTTCCCATTAATCAGTACTGGGCTTAATAGTCCTAATGGGTCGAAGGGTTGCTGACTTGTGATAGTAATTTTCTCATTGTTAAGTTAGTGGTATCAGGCTCCACTGACTTGATTGTCAACTGATCTGTTGTCGTGTTCCATTCGACACCTAGTACCTTTGTCATCTCGGGTACCTGGTAATCGGGAAATTCAGTTGAGATCAGTTGATTTAATTTTTCATTGTTAGAGACCCAAGATTGGAGAGGCATATTGGCTCCCATTAATTCTCGATTGGCCTCATGGTATATGTCCAACAGTTTACTTTCACTGTTGGTTGTACCTTGAAAATTATCCACATACAGGTTTTTGCTAATTTCCGTCTTGTTTGGGCTATTGGACTTCTTCAAGTGCGTATCCAAGGTAGCTTGGAGCAGAAAGGAGATGACGTGGCGCCAAAAAGGACAGAGGCAAACCGGTAAGTGATTAATTCACTGTTCGGATCGTTAGGATCCTTAATCCATAGGAACTTTGTGTAGTTCCGGTCTTCTTCTTGAAGACCTACCCTAAGGAATGCCTTGCTGATGTCGGCCGTATATGCATAAGTCCCAATACGGAACTTTAACAGCACGTCGTAAAGCCTTTGTGTTAGGCTAGGGCCAGTTTGAAGACAGTCGTTTAACGAAACACTACTCGGCCTCATTTTAGCACTGCAATTAAATACTATCCGTAATGGGGTAGTTGCAGAATTCTTCTGTACACAATGATGTGGTAAGTAGTGACCTTCCTTTGGGTTATCATTTTAACAACTTCGATAAATTTGTCATCGAGTTGCTTCTGTATTATTTCATGGTACAACTTCAAGTTCTCAGTTGTCTTTGTAAGCGCAACACCTGTGATCTCAATTGTTTTGTGCCATAAATGGTTGACGGGTAGCTGAGGGTGATTCAGCTTCCATGGTACCTGACCCAGTATTGATTATCTCTGTATATAACTGAGTCCAGGTATTGTTTGTAAGTCCAGTCATCATCTGGGCTAGGTTGTTCAGGGACAATGCCGAGAGTTGCCAGGTCCCATAACTTGTGTACAGGGGGATCAAGCTCTTCCTCGGACATGTCTCTGAGTTGCAGTGGAGACTGGTCTCCTAGTCATGCAACCATTACTGGGTTGGCATGTTGGTGTTCTACAGGTGCGGGTTGTTTAGCCTAATACAGGGCCTGTTAGCAAATAGCCACCTGCAGATGGTAACACGTTCATACCGTGTTTGTATTCCTTTCCTTTGATAAACTTATGGTAGACATCTGATCCCATAAGGATTCCAATATTGGAAAGGTTATCTGTTGTGATTTTATCAGCCAAATGAATTCCCCTTTTTTCTAGGAATTTGGCTGTTGTCCCCAGACCATATCATACTAGATCTGTTGGGAATCTATCTACTACTAGAGCTTGTACATTTTGTTCGTAACCTCCTAATCGTACTTTGGGTTGTACTACCTTGAAAACTCGGGCTCCTGAGTCAGTCAGGAATCCTGCTATGTTTATTCGTGTCTCCTCTACAGGTGTAAGTTTCAGGGTATCTACCAACTCTTTGGATATAAAGGTCAATTGGGACCTTGATCAAATAATCCACGTACGGTGGCTTTGTTCTCTCCATTCTAATGATCAATCGTGCAGTAGGTAGAGCTGATTTATGTTTAGACCTTGTTGAGAAAACACTTATGTT
>WNGS01003923.1:0-10812 GCA_020271785.1 Procambarus virginalis
AACGATAACTCTGGCCTGTCACAGTCCCTCTGCAGGTCACCGCATACATCTGGCCTTACCTCCCTCTGAGGCACGATACATGCGTGCCTTACCTCCCTCTGAGGCACGATACATCTGGCCTTACATCCCTCCCAGAGGGACGTAAAGGCTAGACGTGGATAGGCGATGGATATTAAATTTCCTGTAACAGTATGCAAAGAGTAAGTCAGTGAAGCAAATAAAGGTCATGTCCAGTAAAAAGGTGTTGCTCGTGCAAGGAAAAATAAGTGCACTTAGCAGGGAGATCCGAAGGAAACTAGAACAAAGTTGAATGCGATCATGATGAGTCTGAAGAACATGAAATTTTTCACATACGCCAAATCCAAATCCACAAACCCTCGACCAGTATGGACCGTAATTACAATTGAAAGTACGTACACAGAGGACGACAAGAGATTAGTGAAATTCTAAGAAGCCAGTATGAGGCTATGTTTAGCACACCAATAAACAACATGAAAGTTGATGACCCAGACAGCTTCTTTATGAATGGCATTCAAGCTGCAGATAATATAACGGATATTACCACAAACTCGGAAGACTTTGAAAGAGAAATTGACAATATGCCTATGCACTCAGCTCCTGGGCCTGACTCATGGAATTCAATATTCATAAAGAAATGTAAAGTACCAGTAGCGAGAGCACTCAGCGTAATATGGAGAAAGAGCCTGGATACAGGGGAGATACCAGCAGCACTTAAATCTGCAGATATAGCTCCGTTGCACAAGGGGGGGAGTAAAGCCTTGGCAAAAATTATAGGCCAGTTGCACTAACATCACACATAATAAAAGTGTTTGAAAGAGTGATTAGGAATCAAATTTCTAGTTTTATGGAAAACAATGCATTGCACAACCCAGGACAACATGGATTTAGAGCGGGAAGATCCTGTCTGTTACAGTTACTCAACCACTATGACAAAATCACAGAAGCCCTAGAAGAAAGCAAAATGCAGATGTTGTATACACAGACTTTGCAAAGGCGTTCGACAAATGTGACCATGGGGTGATAGCTCACAAAATGAGGTCAATGGGAATAACTGGAAAAGTAGGACGCTGGATACTCAATTTCCTGTCGAACAGAACACAGAGTAGCAGTCAATCAGATAAAATCGAGTCCAAGCGATGTTAAAAGCTCTGTACCTCAAGGTACAGTCCTTGCACCGCTACTGTTCCTTATTCTCATATCTGATATAGACAAAAATACACGTCACAGCTTCGTGTCGTCTTTGCAGATGACACAAAAATCAGCATGAAAATTACCTCTGCTGAAGACATTGAAAAACTACAAGCAGATGTCAACAAAGTTTTCGATTGGGCAGCAGAAAATAACATGATGTTTAACAGTGATAAATTTCAGGTACTCAGGTACGGCAAAAATGAGGATCTGAAACATAATACAGGGTACAAAACACAATCGAATCTTCCCATAGTAGAAAAACAGCATGTCAAGGATTTGGGAATAATGATGTCAGACGATCTAACGTTTAGGGAGCATAACCAAGCAAATATTGCGTCAGCCAGAAAAATGATCGGATGGATTACGAGAACTTTCAAATCCAGGGATCCCATCACAATGGTTGTACTCTTCAAGTCACTTGTGTTGTCCCGTCTTGAGTACTGCTCTGTACTCACTTCCCCCTTCAGAGCAGGAGAGATTGCTGAAATAGAGGAATACAGAGAACATATACGGCACGCATAGACGAGATAAAACACCTAAATTATTGGGATCGTCTCAAAGCTCTCCAAATGTACTCTCTAGGAAGGAGACGAGAGAGATACCAAATATTATACACATGGAAAATACTGGAGGGCCAGGTCCCAAATCTGCACAGTAAAATAACAACGTACTGGAGTGAAGAAAATGCATGATTGATCCAGTGAAGGGCAGAGGTGCCATAGGCACAATCAGAGAGCACTGTATAAACATCAGAGGTCCGCGGTTGTTCAACGTCCTCCCAGCGACTATAAGAAATATTGCCGGAACAACCGTGGACATCTTCAAGAGAAAACTGGACTGTTTTCTAAGAGAAGTTCCGGACCAGCCGGGCTGTGGTGGGTATGTGGGCCTGCGGGCCGCTCCAAGCAACAGCCTGGTGGACCAAGCTCTCACAATTCAAGCCTGGCCTCTGGCCGGGCTTGGGGAGTAGAAGAACTCCCAGAACCCCATCAAGCAGGTAAAACTACAAGTCAGCTTCGCGTCATCCTTGGCTGATCTAAAAGTCAGCATGAAATTTGCCTTTGTAAAAAGTGCACAAGATGAGGACAGTAAAGAAAGCTGATAATGTTGTTAATGAGACGAGTTGAGTGGAGCAGAGGTTGATGGTGATGACAGGAGAGCAGAGGAAGGCGTGGGTGGAGCAGAGGAAGGCGTGGGTGGAGCAGAGGTTGATGGTGATGATAGGAGAGCAGAGGAAGGCATGAGTGGAGCAGAGGTTGATGGTGATGATAGGAGAGCAGAGGAAGGCGTGGGTGGAGAAGAGGTTGATGGTGATGATAGGAGAGCAGAGGAAGGCGTGGGTGGAGCAGAGGTTGATGGTGATGACAGGAGAGCAGAGGAAGGCGTGGGTGGAGCAGAGGTTGATGGTGATGACAGGAGAGCAGAGGAAGGCGTGGGTGGAGCAGAGGTTGATGGTGATGACAGGAGAGCAGAGGAAGGCGTGGGTGGAGCAGAGGTTGATGGTGATGACAGGAGAGCAGAGGAAGGCGTGGGTGGAGCAGAGGTTGATGGTGATGACAGGAGAGCAGAGGAAGGCGTGGGTGGAGCAGAGGTTGATGGTGATGATAGGAGAGCAGAGGAAGGCGTGGGTGGAGCAGAGGTTGATGGTGATGATAGGAGAGCAGAGGAAGGCGTGGGTGGAGCAGAGGTTGATGATGGTGACGACAGGAGAGCAGAGGAAGGCGTGAGTGGAGCAGAGGTTGATGATGGTGACGACAGGAGAGCAGAGGAAGGCGTGGGTGGAGCAGAGGTTGATGGTGACGACAGGAGAGCAGAGGAAGGCGTGGGTGGAGCAGAGGTTGATGATGGTGACGACAGGAGAGCAGAGGAAGGCGTGAGTGGAGCAGAGGTTGATGATGGTGACGACAGGAGAGCAGAGGAAGGCGTGGGTGGAGCAGAGGTTGATGATGGTGACGACAGGACAGCAGAGGAAGGCGTGGGTGGAGCAGAGGTTGATGATGGTGACGACAGGAGAGCAGAGGAAGGCGTGGGTGGAGCAGAGGTTGATGGTGACGACAGGAGAGCAGAGGAAGGCGTGGGTGGAGCAGAGGTTGATGATGGTGACGACAGGACAGCAGAGGAAGGCGTGGGTGGAGCAGAGGTTGATGATGGTGACGCAGGAGAGCAGAGGAAGGCGTGGGTGGAGCAGAGGTTGATGGTGACGACAGGAGAGCAGAGGAAGGCGTGGGTGGAGCAGAGGTTGATGATGGTGACGACAGGAGAGCAGAGGAAGGCGTGGGTGGAGCAGAGGTTGATGATGGTGACGCAGGAGAGCAGAGGAAGGCGTGGGTGGAGCAGAGAGCAGTAAGTGACGGTGACTTAAGCAAGTTAGTCAGTGGGCTGCGGGGTGACCTTTATACCTAACTGTTAGTGCGCCTTCGTAAGTGGACAGGAAATTGTATTTGTGACTACGTCTTAAATCTTTCAGTCTGTCTTCGTGGTGTTGGTGGCGATGTTGAGGTGAAGATGCTCTTGTTGGTAGCCAGACTACCAGCACCTGCCTCTCTCTCTCACACACCTATACGGCCTCCCCGCCAACCACCAGAGTCTGTGAAAGAAGGTTGTCAAGGGACGGTAATGCTGCGAGGTAATGCTTACGAGGTAATGCTGCGAGGTAATGCTTACGAGGTAATGCTGCGAGGTAATGCTTACGAGGTAATGCTGCGAGGTAATGCCTACGAGGTAATGCTGCGAGGTAATGCTTACGAGGTAATGCTTACGAGGTAATGCTGCGAGGTAATGCTGCGAGGTAATGCCTACGAGGTAATGCTGCGAGGTAATGCTTACGAGGTAATGCTGCGAGGTAATGCTTACGAGGTAATGCTGCGAGGTAATGCCTACGAGGTAATGCTGCGAGGTAATGCTTACGAGGTAATGCTGCGAGGTAATGCTTACGAGGTAATGCTGCGAGGTAATGCCTACGAGGTAATGCTGCGAGGTAATGCTTACGAGGTAATGCTGCGAGGTAATGCTTACGAGGTAATGCTGCGAGGTAATGCCTACGAGGTAATGCTGCGAGGTAATGCTTACGAGGTAATGCTTACGAGGTAATGCTGCGAGGTAATGCTTACGAGGTAATGCTGCGAGGTAATGCTTACGAGGTAATGCTGCGAGGTAATGCTTACGAGGTAATGCTGCGAGGTAATGCTTACGAGGTAATGCTGCGAGGTAATGCCTACGAGGTAATGCTGCGAGGTAATGCTTACGAGGTAATGCTGCGAGGTAATGCTTACGAGGTAATGCTGCGAGGTAATGCTTACGAGGTAATGCTGCGAGGTAATGCTTACGAGGTAATGCTGCGAGGTAATGCCTACGAGGTAATGCTGCGAGGTAATGCTACGAGGTAATGCTGCGAGGTAATGCTTACGAGGTAATGCTGCGAGGTAATGCCTACGAGGTAATGCTGCGACGTAATGCCCTGGGTGTTAGCGAGGCGTACCCTGTATGTGAGCCCGCTGGCACCTGCTGCTATTACAGATTCAGCTGCTGGGAACCAAAAGATGCAAGTATCACGGGCTATGGTGAGCCCGTGGTGGACTTACCCGGCACATGAGCAGGGCTGTAGTGCCCTTCTGGCTTTGGCACACCTTGTTAACTTGCATCCCACCATCTTACCCACCAGTCCTCTTACCTTTATCCTCTATTTCTTAACATTTTGATCCTTATTTTACCCTTTATCTCTATTCTTTATTTTCTTTACCTTCAAGTACCCTTATTAATACAGAGTAATCACACTAACGTGACTGCATTATTGAGAAAATCCATAGGAGCCGTGGTGAGGGTTCGAACCTGTGCGATAGGTGTTCCCACACTCGCCCTAGCCACTTGACCACCACGTGGTATAAGCATTGCAGCCTGGAGTTCTTCTCAACACACACAAGGATTTCCCGAAGCTTCTTCTGAAGCCTCGGGAATTGAAAGACTTCCTCTACTGAAGCCTCGGGAATTGAAAGACTTCCTCTACTGAAGCCTCGGGAATTGAAAGACTTCCTCTACTGAAGCCTCGGGAATTGAAAGACTTCCTCTACTGAAGCCTCGGGAATTGAAAGACTTCCTCTACTGAAGCCTCGGGAATTGAAAGACTTCCTCTACTGAAGCTCGGGAATTGAAAGCGTCTGGGTAGAGCAAGAGGAGCGTCAGAGGGAGAACATTCCCGGGTGACAGAGCCAGAGTGCACGGGGGGGGGGGCAGATTGTGTGAAAATCCTGGTTCGGCTTCAGAAGAAGTCTCAGGAAATCCTTGTGTGTGTTCGGAAGAACTCCAGGTTGCAATCCTTGTACCGCGTGGTGGTCTAGTGGTTAGGGCGTGTGGGGGGAACACCCACCGCATAGGTTCGAACCCTCATCACTGCCTCTCCGGATGTTGTCTTGCCCTTATTAGTGTTGCTCATAATATTCTATATTTAGATGAGGTTCCCGGCAATACAAGATTAGTCTTTTTTGGATAACTAAGACTAGAGATCATTAGGGCTGTCAATTGAGGAACATGGTGAAACTGCAAGCAAGAGCTGTTATCCTACCTCACCTTAGCTGTAGCCTGCTCATTGAGACTCATTTATTTCATGAGCTTGTTATATGCAACATTATTAATAAACTTCATTAAAATCTAAGTAATAATCACATAAGGAAGAGGATGCGCTAGTAACCAATGGTGTGCCAGAGCCTTGATGTGATCAGTTGACGTGATCTCTCATATATCAACCTGTTGAGCGAACAAGTTCCAGATTGGAGCCAGCCTAGGAATGAATGATCGCTGATGGAGTGATGTTATAGTATTAGGGTGCCAACTACTGGTTGTCCACGGAGTTGGCCCAGGTGCAGAACTTTGAGAATATATAACAGTAAGTCCACCAACATCACGACAGTGTTGCAGGCAATGTTCAGACCGTTCCCACCAGACTTGGCCAAGACTAGAGACAAGCCTTCTCGCACGTCCCGCCACTTTATCCAAAAGTCTGGTGAATGATGGAGGTCTGGCAATGCAGGAGAGGGGCGCATACTCAAGACAGAAGCGAACATGTGCTTTATTAAAGGCTTTGCATCCCCTGTAGTCAAGACTGTGAGGTGCACCGTAGGGCTGCAGGTTGTGTAGCTGCCTTTTGTGCTAGGTCAAGCTCGTGGCTCGTCATTGTCACTCAAGAGTCAAACTACATTACCAAAAATGTCAGTTTCATCTGTGAACTTGAGGTATTTGCCGCCACTATCAACACCACCTGTGTTCCCTCAGGTGGAAATGTGACCTGTCATCTCCTTCCTCAGGTGGAAATGTGACCCGTCATCTTCCTCAGGTGGAAATGTGACCCGTCATCTTCCTCAGGTGGAAATGTGACCTGTCAACTTCCTCAGGTGGAAATGTGACCTGTCATCTCCTTCCTCATGTGGAAATGTGACCTGTCATCTCCTTCCTCAGGTGGAAATGTGACCTGTCATCTTCCTCAGGTGGAAATGTGACCTGTCATCTTCCTCAGGTGGAAATGTGACCTGTCATCTCCTTCCTCAGGTGGAAATGTGACCTGTCATCTCCTTCCTCAGGTGGAAATGTGACCTGTCATCTTCCTCAGGTGGAAATGTGACCTGTCATCTTCCTCAGGTGGAAATGTAACCTGTCATCTCCTTCCTCAGGTGGAAATGTGACCTGTCATCTCCTTCCTCAGGTGGAAATGTGACCTGTCAACTTCCACAGGTGGAAATGTGACCTGTCATCTTCCTCAGGTGGAAATGTGACCTGTCATCTTCCTCAGGTGGAAATGTGACCTGTCAACTTCCTCAGGTGGAAATGTGACCTGTCATCTTCCTCAGGTGGAAATGTGACCTGTCATCTTCCTCAGGTGGAAATGTGACCTGTCATCTTCCTCAGGTGGAAATGTGACCTGTCATCTCCTTCCTCAGGTGGAAATGTGACCTATCAACTTCCTCAGGTGGAAATGTGACCTGTCATCTCCTTCCTCAGGTGGAAATGTGACCTGTCATCTTCCTCAGGTGGAAATGTGACCTGTCATCATCTTCCTCAGGTGGAAATGTAACCTGTCATCTTCCTCAGGTGGAAATGTGACCTGTCATCTCCTTCCTCAGGTGGAAATGTGACCTATCAACTTCCTCAGGTGGAAATGTGACCTGTCATCTCCTTCCTCAGGTGGAAATGTGACCTGCCATCTTCCTCAGGTGGAAATGTGACCTGCCATCTTCCTCAGGTGGAAATGTGACCTGTCATCTTCCTCAGGTGGAAATCGTTGAAGGTTGGTGATTGGCGAGTCTTGTAACAGTTGGTCATTTCTCCCTTACCATATGTGAAGGTTAGAGTGCGGTCATCACTCTAATCTAACCTCTCCGATCTTCAGGAATGAGATGAAGTAGATTGTTTAAATAGACATTCCACAGCAGAGGGCCAAGCACACTACCCTGTGGTACACTGCCACCAATTGAGTGCCTTTCGGATTCTGTTCCGTTGAGGACTACTCTTAGGGTCCGTTCTTGAAGATTGTCTTTTATTAACTCTAAGATGGTCCTGAGACGCCTAATGGTTGAAGCTTCACTACTAATCCAGAGTGCCAGACTCCTGGCACTCAAAGGCACCTGCTATGTCTAGAGCAACAACACAGCTGATCTTGGTCTCATCCATGACTGATGCCACTTACTGGAGAGATTTAGCCAGAGATCAGCAGCAGCTCGGCCTCTCCTAACACCATACTGACCATCACATAGTGGCCGATGATCAAAAAATCTGATTTGCCGAGAGATTAATGTTTAATAAATTGCCAGTACATGGAGATGCATGACACTGGTCTGTTAGTTACCACCTGCTGAGCGGCGCTCTTTTTTTTAGTATACTGTGAACAACATCTGTCTTCTTCCATAAGGAGGGCCACATACCTTGAGGCAGGCAGAGTTTGGACGAGGCAGGCGAGAGGTTCGGAGCCAACATGTCCAGCGTAAGCTGCATATAGTCTTGGACATGACTTTTCTGGCCCCACAGCTTCACTTGTCCAGCAGTTCTATAGATGAGAACTTGAGCCTGTGTATAACCACTTACAGTCATCCTATGACGACAGTGCTTGGGGCAAGATGGGGAGACTGACGTTCAAGATCAGGGACCTGCATCGTGGCAGCAAAGTCGGTAGATCAGCCTTCTCCTGACAGCAAAAGCAGTTCCAGCCGTTCCAGGTTTGAGGCGAGGATTGTGTGCCTCAGCGAGAATTCCCTGCTGATCCTTCACCAGGGACCACCAGACCTTCGATCCAACTCTTCGAGACGCAAGCTATCTTCGAGTTTGATTCACCATCTGGAATAGCCCGACTTTTTGATACTTTTCATATAGAACAAGATGAGCCTATGAGTTTGAGCCCCGGGGTTGACTTTTAAATCCTCCTCCAGACCTTGTTTCCGGTCTGGGGCATGGTACCAGACCAGCCCATCCATATAACCGGCTGTGGTATCCAGACCAAGGACAGGCCAGTAGGGTGGGTCACACACTGCCGGTGAGGATGTGCTGGGTCCAGTACACGACTGGTGGCGGCCTTACCCTGGCTCTTAGTGTCCCCTGCAGTAAGCCTTTCCCAATGCAATGGCAAGTTCTTCTAGCTGTGAGCGGAGGGCTGACCATTCTCCGTGTCCCAGAGTCAGAGTAGTTCAAGTCAGATTTGTCACCTATTTCTCCTCCCTAGTGGTCCAAACCACTTGGGCTGGACGGTAGAGAGACGGTCTCGCTTCATGCAGGTCGGCGCTCAATCCTCGACCGTCCAAGTGGTTGCGCACCATTCCTTCCCCTCCGTCCAATCCCAAATCTTTATCCTGACCCGAATTGAATGTGATGAAGATTTAGCCACCCAAAGAGGTGGCAACGGGCATGAATAGCCCGTCAGGGGTGGCCCTTTGACCCTTAACAACAGTATCAATAGCAGATTACTGGAGATCTAGTGCGAGAGCCGCGACTACTGGGAGACTGCGATGACGGGAATGTCTCCCGTTGTGCTATTAATCGATTGATTGAAGATGAAGCCTCCAAAGGGGCACGGCTATGAATAGCCCGTAACTGAGTGGTCCTTTTGAGCGTAAAACCAGTATCGAGTAGATGATACTGGGAGATCTTGGGGGTGCGACTGTCACCCTGCGTCCGGTAGATAGTCCTCTCCGTGGTATGCCTGACCCTTCCCAGTGCTGCTATATAGTCGCATGATGGCTTGGCGCTCTCTCCTGATAGATTCCCTTTACTCCCTCTATCACTGACACAATAACCAACGGGGAAACCAGTCATACAACGTGTATACTTAATAAGATATAAAACGGTTTACTGTTAGCTGGTTTACAATACAGCTTGCTGGAGGAACTAACGTGTGTACAAGACAAGGTGTGTGTAATCAGGTTTGGGTCACCGCAGATGGTGAGTATCTTTAGCCAAACTACCTAAGGGGCCAATTAAGATGAGCGCAAACTACCTAAGGGGCCATTAAGATGAGGCAAACTACCTAAGGGGCCATTAAGATGAGGCAAACTACCTAAGGGCCATTAAGATGAGCCAAACTACCATAAAGGGGCCATTAGTTAGAATGCAGGGTATAACCAAACTGCCTAAGGGGCCATTAAGATGAGTACCAAACGCCTAATGGGGTCCATTAAGATGACAAACTACCTAAGGAGCCATGTAAGATGAGCCGAAACTACCTAAGGGGCCATTAAGATGAGGCAAACTACCTAAGGGGCCATTAAGCCCAACTCAGGGCCATAGTGACAAACTACCTAAGGGGCCATTAAGATGAGGCAAACTACCTAAGGGGCCATTAAGATGAGGCAAACTACCTAAGGGGCCATTAAGATGAGGCAAACTACCTAAGGGGCCATTAAGATGAGGCAAACTACCTAAGGGTTTCACATTAGATGAGCCAAACTACCTAAGGGGCCATTAAGATGAGCCAAAACCTACCTTAAGGGGCACATTAAGATGAGCCAAACTCCCTAAGGGGTCCATTAGATGATGCAAACTACCTAAGGGGGCCATTAAGATGAGGCAAACTACCTAATGGGGCCATTAAGATGAGCAAACTACCTAAGGGGCCATTAAGATGAGCAAACTACCTAAGGGGCCATTAAGATGAGCAAACTACCGCTAAGGAGCCTAACTTACCACACCTGAGCATAGATGTGCCAAACTACCTAAGGAGCCCTTAAGATGGCCAAACTACCTAAGGAGCTGCCTTAGAGCAAACTACAAGGAGCCTTAAGATGCCAACTACCTAAGATCGCATTAAGAGCGATGAGCAAACTACCTAAGGAGCCATTAAGATGAGCCAAACTAACCTAAGGAGCCATTAAGATCCAAACCTAATTAGTGAGCCAAACTAACCTATAGAGAATCAAGAGCTTATGGACCAAACTAACATTAAGATGAGTCAATGTCAAAGCAAGCTATTCAGAGCAAATCTTGAGCATCGATCAATGTATATATTCACTATGTTAATGAGCCCAGTCTTAACGATGATAATTACTGAATTTATGTCAGCATGGTCGTACTTAAGGATTCCATTATAACAGCTGACTTGTAATATCGTAGGGCGGGCAGGTATGGGCA
>WNGS01003924.1:6875-17593 GCA_020271785.1 Procambarus virginalis
CGTCTTGTACATACCAGTGGCGTTGCTCCTTACTTAACACCACCCAGAGCTCTACATGGATACTTAACACCACCCAGAGCTCTTCATGGGATACTTAACACCACCCAAAGCTCGTCATGGGATACTTAACACCACCCAGAGCTCTCATGGGATACTTAAACACAACCAGAGCTCTACATGGGATACTTAACACCACCCAGAGCTCTTCATGGGATACTTAACACCACCCAGAGCTCTTCATGGGATACTTAACACCACCCAGAGCTCTTCATGGGATACTTAACACCACCCAGTGCTCTTCATGGGATACTTAACACCACCCAGAGCTCTACAAGGGATTCTTAACACCACCCAGGAAACCCAGAGCTCTACATGGATACCAGCACCACCCAGGGTACCCAGAGCTGTACATGGATACCCAACACCACCCAGGGCACAAGAGCTCACATGGATACCAACACCACCCAGGGCACCCAGAGCTCTACGTGGATACCCAACACCAACCAGGGCACCAAGAGCTCTACATGGATACCAACACCACCCAGGGCACCAGAGCTCTACATGGATACCAACACCATAGAGGGATTGTTCAGCAATTTGAAAACTTGGTCGTCAGCAGCATGCGTGCACCATGATGGTCGTCAGCAGCATGCGTGCACCATGATGGTCGTCAGCAGCATGCGTGCACCATGATGGTCGTCAGCAGCATGCGTGCACCATGATGGTCGTCCGCAGCATGCGTGCACCATGATGGTCGTCAGCAGCATGCGTGCACCATGATGGTCGTCAGCAGCATGCGTGCACCATGATGGTCGTCCCATCATGCGTGCACCATGATGGTCGTCCCCAGCATGCGTGTACCATGATGGTCGTCCCAGCATGCGTGCACCATGATGGTCGTCCGCAGCATGCGTGCACCATGATGGTCGTCAGCAGCATGCGTGCACCATGATGGTCGTCAGCAGCATGCGTGCACCATGATGGTCGTCAGCAGCATGCGTGCACCATGATGGTCGTCAGCAGCATGCGTGCACCATGATGGTCGTCAGCAGCATGCGTGTACCATGATGGTCGTCCCCAGCATGCGTGCACCATGATGGTCGTCAGCAGCATGCGTGCAACCATGATGGTCGTCAGCAGCATGCGTGCACCATGATGGTCGTCAGCAGCATGCGTGCACCATGGTGGTCGTCAGCAGCATGCGTGCACCATGATGGTCGTCCGCAGCATGCGTGCACCATGATGGTCGTCAGCAGCATGCGTGCACCATGATGGTCATCCGCAGCATGCGTGCACCATGATGGTCGTCAGCAGCATGCGTGCAACATGATGGTCATCCGCAGCATGCGTGCACCATGATGGTCGTCAGCAGCATGCGTGCACCATGATGGTCGTCCGCAGCATGCGTGCACCATGATGGTCGTCCGCAACATGCGTGCACCATGATGGTCGTCCGCAGCATGCGTGCACCATGATGGTCGTTCCCAACATGCGTGCACCATGATGGTCGTCCCCAGCATGCGTGCATCATGATGGTCGTCCGCAGCATGCGTGCACCATGATGGTCGTCAGCAGCATGCGTGCACCATGATGGTCGTCCGCAGCATGCGTGCACCATGATGGTCGTCCGCAGCATGCGTGCACCATGATGGTCGTCAGCAGCATGTGTGCACCATGATGGTCGTCCCCAGCATGCGTGCACCATGATGGTCGTCCCCAGCATGCGTGCACCATGATGGTCGTCCCCAGCATGCGTGCACCATGATGGTCGTCAGCAGCATGCGTGCACCATGATGGTCGTCTGCAGCATGCGTGCACCATGATGGTCGTCTGCAGCATGCCTGCACCATGATGGTCGTCAGCAGCATGCCTGCACCTTGATGGTCGTCTGCAGCATGCCTGCACCATGATGGTCGTCAGCAGCATGCGTGCACCATGATGGTCGTCAGCAGCATGCGTGCAAAATGATTGTGACTCAAAAAGTCAGCTGGAAAATCCCCTTCTGACACCAGATGCCAGCATGACCCATTAGTGTTCTATTCCCATGCACGTGACACGTGTTTCATTCCCATGCACGTGACACGTGTTCCATTCCCATGCACGTGACACGTGTTCCATTCCCATGCACGTGACACGTGTTCCATCCCATGCACGTGACACGTGTTCCATTCCCATGCGTGGCTCCGTAGCTTTTCTCANTCAAGAGACTGGGGGGAGGGTCGGGAAGAAAGAGTGGGGGGAGATGGGGAAGAAGACAAAGGAGATATGGTGGACTGGGTAGGAAGGGGGGAAATCCCAGATGGAGAACCACGAGGGAGACCATCTGAGACAGGAGGCAAAGGAATAGGGAGGAGGTGGTGGAACTCTTGGCTACACGACACACGTAGCCACAGAGCTCGCGATGACAACGGATGCACACAGCTCGACTAGTTCATGTGATCAATAATGGTTCATGCCCTTCCTCACAGTCTCTGAGATTACAATGATAACACAGGATCACATTTGGCAACACTTGATTACAAGTCCCTCGAGAATGTCTCGAAGTTCCCTCATGTGGGAAAATCTTAGCAGGCATTTATTTTATTTTTTGTTAACTTCAAAATTGAATTATTATGATTCTAAGTGGACTGTATATTTGATTCAACCTGCCAGAAGTATCTGCACATAGTTTGAAGGGATATTTACAACTTATACCACAATGGGTGGATATATATTAAGTTATAAATATTTACCTCTAGCTATATATAAATGATACCACGTATGGTGGTACTTAGACTACATTGGTTAGTATTACTCTTATCTTATAATTATATTAGTATACAATTTAGAATGCCTCAGCTGTGTGTTTGATATATTTTTTTTTTTTGAGATATATACAAGAGTTGTTACATTCTTGTACAGCCACTAGTACGCGGAGCGTTTCGGGCAGGTCCCTGGAATACGATCCCCTGCCGCGAAGAATCGTTTTTTCATCCAAGTACACATTTTACTGTTGCGTTAAACAGAGGCTACAGTTAAGGAATTGCGCCTAGTAAATCCTCCCCGGCCAGGATACGAACCCATGACATAGCGCTCGCGGAACGCCAGGCGAGTGTCTTACCACTACACCACGGAGACTGGTGATATAGCCTGATAGACAGCGTTATAGTTGTTTCCTCCAACTTCTGTTAGGATGTGGCACATGTGCTTCAGGGAGCCATGTAATGGCGGCCTAGCACAGTGGCGTCTGTGGAGCAACAAGGGTAGCAAGAAACATCACAGTTTATGTGGGGCCAGCTCACCTTCTTATTATTCCAGATCACAAATTACCTGCTGAAGGAATGGTATTAATAATGGCACTATCAACAGATAAAGTACAGGTGTGACATGAAATATTTGTGTGTGTTGCTGAGTAACATTACTCACTGTGTTTGGGCTTCAAACCCTCTCATAACCGACAAGTTCTAGATCTAAATCTAAAAGGCCTCATAAAACTAAAATCAAAACTAGTCGGATACTCAGGTACTCCTGTTGTTGTAGAGGTTGATAAGGTGAGGCACTAGGATTGAATTGTCTATCGTGCGTGTAGCATGTCACAAAATCTCCACGAGCACATGTCTCCTGCGTCTGTTTACATTTTTTCTCAGCGCGTGACTCCCCGCCTCCTTCCTCAGCTGGCTTGCGTTCCAACAATATTCTTGTTGGTTCTAACTCTGATTTTATTTACCAGTAACAAGGGAGCCAAGCTATATTTTCTGGTGTATCTATTTATATTAAGTCCTAGTGAATACTATTTTATTAAGTATAAACACAAGACTGAAGATTAAAGAAATGAGATGTGTTAATATTTGTATTGTTGTGATGACGTCACGAAAAAAACTATCATTTTCTATAAATTCTTAATGGGTAACTATAGTATGTTAACATGTGTGTGTCGTATTTCCGACACCTTCCCTCAACGACGAATAATGAGCGAAATTGATTCCGGTAATTCGGTTATTAAGTTTAGTGAGATGATAGTTAAGTTGACGTTGCTGAGTGTCTTGTGCAGTTATTCTACCTATTGGCTGACAGGAAGAAGTTACATACAACCAGAGTGGATTAGAATGACGTCTTCATTCTCCTTCTTTCCTCTTCTGCTGGCTTTCTCCCCGTAGGCTGTTTGAGGGAAGCAAAAGCCATGATCTCACCATTGTAACTTCTGACAGTCAAAATGATTAGAGTCAGCTCTGACGCCATACTCTTCATATAACCATACAAACCTACTATAAACCACAGCTGGTAGCATCCAAGAAGGTTTCTGGCTCTAAGTATCTCTTACTATGTATACGTTTATGTGTCATAATTAATCAGTCCAATAGTAGAGAGCGGCCATTGTGTGACAACACCACCCAGGGCACCCAGAGCTCTACATTGGATACTTAACACCACCCAGAGCTCTTCATGGGATACTTAACACCACCCAGAGCTCTACATTGGGTACTTAACACCACCCAGAGCTCTACAAGGGATTCTTAACACCACCCAGAGCTCTACAAGGGATTCTTAACACCACCCAGAGCTCTACAAGGGATTCTTAACACCACCCAGGAAACCCAGAGCTCTACATGGATACCCAGCACCACCCAGGGTACCCAGAGCTCTACATGGATACCCAGCACCACCCAGGGTATCCAGAGCTCTACATGGATACCCAACACCAACCAGGGAACCCAGAGCTCTACATGGATACCCAACACCACCCAAGGCACCCAGAGCTCTACGTGGATACCCAACACCACCCAGGGAACCCAGAGCTCTACATGGATACCCAACACCACCCAGGGCACCCAGAGCTCTACATGGATACCCAACACCACCCAGAGCTCTACATGGATACCCAACACCACCCAGAGCTCTACATGGATACCCAACACCACCCAGAGCTCTACATGGATACCCAACACCACCCAGAGCTCTACATGGATACCCAACGCCACCCAGAGCTCTACATGGATACCCAACACCACCCAGAGCTCTACATGGATACCCAACACCACCCAGAGCTCTACATGGATACCCAACACCACCCAGAGCTCTACATGGATACCCAACACCACCAAGAGCTCTACATGGATACCCAACACCGCCCAGAGCTCTACATGGATACCCAACACCACCCAGAGCTCTACATGGATACCCAACACCACCCAGAGCTCTACATGGATACCCAACACCGCCCAGAGCTCTACATGGATACCCAACACCACCCAGAGCTCTACATGGATACCCAACACCAACCAGACCTCTACATGGATACCCAACACCACCCAGAGCTCTACATGGATACCCAACACCACCCAGAGCTCTACATGGATACCCAACACCACCTAGAATTCTACATGGATACCCAACACCACCCAGAGCTCTACATGGATACCCAACACCACCCAGAGCTCTACATGGATACCCAACACCACCCAGAGCTCTACATGGATACCCAACACCACTCAGAGCTCTACATGGATACCCAACACCACCCAGAGCTCTACATGGATACCCAACACCACCCAGAGCCCTACATGGATACCCAACACCACCCAGAGCTCTACATGGATACCCAACACCACCCAGAGCTCTACATGGATACCCAACACTACCCAGAGCTCTACATGGATACCCAACACCACCCAGAGCTCTACATGGATACCCAACACCACCCACAGCTCTACATGGATACCCAACACCACCCAGAGCTCTACATGGATACCCAACACCACCCAGAGCTATACATGGATACCCAACACCATAGGGATTCTTCAGCAATTTGAAAACTTGGTCGTCCCCAGCATGCGTGCACCATGATGGTCGTCCCCAGCATGTGTGCACCATGATGGTCGTCCCTAGCATGCGTGCACCATGATGGTCGTCCCCAGCATGTGTGCACCATGATGGTCGTCCCTAGCATGCGTGCACCATGATGGTCGTCCCCAGCATGTGTGCACCATGATGGTCGTCCCTAGCATGCGTGCACCATGATGGTCGTCCGCAGCATGCGTGCACCATGATGGTCGTCCGCAGCATGCGTGCACCATGATGGTCGTCCCCAGCATGCGTGCACCATGATGGTCGTCCACAGCATGCGTGCACCATGATGGTCGTCCCCAGCATGCGTGCACCATGATGGTCGTCCCCAGCATGCGTGCACCATGATGGTCGTCCCCAGCATGCGTGCACCATGATGGTCGTCCCCAGCATGCGTGCACCATGATGGTCGTCCCCAGCATGCGTGCACCATGATGGTCGTCCGCAGCATGCGTGCACCATGATGGTCGTCCACAGCATGCGTGCACCATGATGGTCGTCAGCAGCATGCGTGCACCATGATGGTCGTCCCTAGCATGCGTGCACCATGATGGTCGTCCGCAGCATGCGTGCACCATGATGGTCGTCCCCAGCATGCGTGCACCATGATGGTCGTCTGCAGCATGCGTGCACCATGATGGTCGTCCACAGCATGCGTGCACCATGATGGTCGTCTGCAGCATGCGTGCACCATGATGGTCGTCCGCAGCATGCGTGCACCATGATGGTCGTCCCCAGCATGCGTGCACCATGATGGTCGTCCACAGCATGCGTGCACCATGATGGTCGTCTGCAGCATGCGTGCACCATGATGGTCGTCCGCAGCATGCGTGCACCATGATGGTCGTCAGCAGCATGCGTGCACCATGATGGTCGTCAGCAACATGCGTGCACCATGATGGTCGTCAGCAACATGCGTGCACCATGATGGTCGTCAGCAACATGCGTGCACCATGATGGTCGTCAGCAACATGCGTGCACCATGATGGTCGTCAGCAACATGCGTGCACCATGATGGTCGTCAGCAACATGCGTGCACCATGATGGTCGTCAGCAACATGCGTGCACCATGATGGTCGTCAGCAACATGCGTGCACCATGATGGTCGTCCGCAGCATGCGTGCACCATGATGGTCGTCAGCAGCATGCGTGCACCATGATGGTCGTCAGCAACATGCGTGCACCATGATGGTCGTCCGCAGCATGTGTGCACCATGATGGTCGTCCGCAGCATGCGTGCACCATGAAGGTCATCCGCAGCATGCGTGCACCATGATGGTCGTCTGCAGCATGCGTGCACCATGATGGTCGTCCGCAGCATGCGTGCACCATGATGGTCGTCCGCAGCATGCGTGCACCATGATGGTCGTCTGCAGCATGCGTGCACAATGATTGTGACTCAAAAGTCAGCTGGAAAAATCCCCTTCTGACACCAGATGCCAGCATGACCCATTAGTGTGACACGTGTTCCATTCCCATGCACGTGACACGTGTTCCATCCCTATGCACGTGACACGTGTTCCATTCCCATGCACGTGACACGTGTTCCATTCCCATGCACGTGACACGTGTTCCATTCCCATGCACGTGATACGTGTTCCATCCCCATGCACGTGACACGTGTTTCATTCCCATGCACGTGACACGTGTTCCATTCCCATGCGTTACTCCGTAGCTTTTCTCATCAATATATCACATTGTGGTGATTGCTATGTGCTCACTCTCAGTGTCCTGTGGGATAGCTATGCTCTGGTACAGTTTTAAACGTTTTTATTGGTTTTGTTTGGTGTTGGGATGAGGGAATATCAACCACTGGACGGTTATTAGCTAAGGCGTCCACAAGAGCATACTGACCATCCAGCAAGTATATTTTAGTCCAGAGCATGTCAATGATTATGGTAAACTGTCAGTGTATACTCTGCGGAAATGGGTACACCCCTCTGACTTTAGTTAATCTGAATATATATTCATTTAGCTTTACCGGAGACTACTTTTCTTTATATAAATTATAGTGTATCCTTTATTTTCTGATAGAATACTGTGAATGTCATCAGTTTTAAAACATCTCGTACGAGTAACATATACCTTGCCCTAGTAACACTATATATTCACACAACTAATCCATTATATTTAGATATCTTATATTAAACCATGCAAAACTTCCTTAGACTCAATTAGGTCACAACAAATCAGAACTTCAGACAGTATGTAGCACTTTATTTTTAATCCTTGAACACGACAAACATGAAAGCACTACCAACACTCGCAAGAGTGCTTTATATTTATAAAACCTTAAAGTGCAGTTCCAGTTCTGACCTCAAACGCTTCTTCGAGGGGCTACAACGAACCCATAGACACAACAACAACTAATCTGTATTGACATTCAATGAGTCCAATTAAGCCAAGCAGAAATGACGTGCAAATGGAGGCACCTAATTAGTGGAATTATCATTATTATTAACTTAGAGCCTTCTCTTGCTTCCTCTGCAGCTTGTGCATGTTGTCATAGTGGGTTCGTTCATGCTGTGGAGTGTCTTCTATATCTCCGGCCTCGTCGCTTATGCCGTTTATAGCGACTGTGATCCGCTCACCTCGGGAAGAATTGAAAAGCCTGACCAGATCATGCCTTACCTGGTGGCGGACAAGCTGAGGCACCTGAAGGGTATGTCTGGCTGTTTGTGGCCGCGGTGTATGGCGGCGCCTCAGGTTAGTTACTCCACCACCTCACATTTTCCTCTGGAAAATTTGAAATAAATACATTCACCTTGCATGATATATTGTTATACTGAGACCACTTAGCTGTTGAGGGTGTACTAATTAGGTATTTGGGTGCTCCTTATCGTGAGACTAAGATGTTGCTCATCTTTACCTATAACAGTTCGCTGTCATCACAGGGAATTCAAAGCCTGCATCATCTGGGTGGACTTCCTCAAGGACAGACCTAACTTCAAGAACATCAGCAATCGCAACTCCACCAACATTATCAAGCTCTTGTGTAATTATATATACCTTGATTTTACGGGAAGAATTGCTAATAATTATATTAATGTGCCTATTGACAAATTAATATTAAACAATAGGGCATTGATAATTAACTCTCCAAAAATTATTCTTTATTTCTGGTCGGACGCCTGAACGCGTTTCGTAATGCTTATTACATTTTCAAAGACTTAGTTTACACATCTTGTTGTTAAGATTCAGCTACTGGGAACTAAAAGTTCCAGTAGCACGGGCTATGGTGAGCCCGTGATGGATTACCTGGCACGGAGCGGGGCTGAAACTTGCATGAGTTTACACCTAAATACATTCATACTTATACTCATTTGGGTGAGGTGATATGGCCAAACGTTTTGGATGAGGTGACAGAGAATGATATAACACGAATCAAAGGGTATAAATTGGGAAAAAACATGAAGACAGTGAAACATAGACAGAACACGAAACAATGGTATAAGAACATAGAATGGAAGAAACTGCAGAGGGCTATATGGCCATACTTCCTCTTGCAGCTTCTATGTTAGTTCAGAGTCTTGAAGTGGGTAGAATATAGTTGTGCAATAATTTTTTTTTGGCTGTTGATTGCTGGTCTTGACTTTTTGATGTGTAGGCCTCACTGATGTCGAGTCTCCTACTATCGCTGTATTTATCGATGATTTCTGTGTTGCTTGTTAAGATTTCTCAGGTGATGGTCTGGTTGTGAGAAGAGATTACATGTTCCTTGATGGAGCCTGTTGTTTATGCATTGTTAGTCGCCTGGAAAGAGACGTTGTTGTCTTGCCTATATACTGAGTTCTTTGGGGCTTACAGTTCCAAAGGGGCATGTAAAGGCATAGACGACGTTGGTTTCATTCAGGGCGTTCTGTTTGGTATCTGGGGAGTTTTTCATGAGTAAGTTGGCCGTTTTTGGTTTTTCTATATTCTTCTATTTTTACCCACTTCAAGACCCTGAACCAAATAGAAGCAGCAAGAGGAAGTATGGGCCAATAGGCCTCTGCAGTTATTTCCATTCTTATGTTTCATGCCCAATTATACCATTGATTCAGATGGGTACTTTAGCCTTCAGAATAAAATCCAAGAGCGACAAAGAGAGCAAAAAAAAGCCATGAAATAGAGGAAATCCGAAATACTTCTTCTCTGCAAAATCAGGATAAAAAATTACATCTAGTATTGGGGCCCCTGCAAAAGGGGATAGAACCTTCACAGATGACAAAACAAAAAAATGAGCAAAATACTGAGAATCAATATGACTGTCTTTAGCGACCCACTAAACACAGAAGATTCATAATCCAAATGAATTTTTCATGGATGTGATACCTGCAGCAAAACATATATCAGATATCACCTATCCCCACTGGATTTCGAAGAAGCCATAGACAGTATGCTATGCACTCTGCACCAAGCCCTGATTCTTGGAACTCTATTCATCAAGAACTGTAAAAAAAAACTATCGCTGGCCCTTCACACGGGAGGGACATCTGTCACGCAGGGTGCAGTTGCACCTCCACAGCTCTCCAGTATCAGTATTGATACTGGTAATGGCTCAAAACGGCCACCACTTACGGCTATTCATGCCCGTGCCACCTTTTGGGGGCTAATCTTCATCATCAATCAATCGGCCCTTCACATTCTTTGGAGACAGAATGAATGTCCATTCTAGATACTGGCGTTTCCCTGACATACTAAAAAGACCTTAAGACCTACCCTTAAAGAACACAATAAAGTAGCCGTCACAACTGCAAGAAAAATGATAGGTTGAGTGTCAAATGATAACAAGAACTTTCACACTAGAGATGCTATTCCGATGATAATATCTTTCAAGACGCTAGTGCTCTCTAGAGTGGAATACTGTTGCATAATGACAACGCCTTTCAAAGCTGGTGAAATTGCTGACCTGG
>WNGS01003927.1:68775-71275 GCA_020271785.1 Procambarus virginalis
ACTGAGTGTGGGAATGGTGGAGTGTACATGTGACTGAGTGTTGGAACGGTGGAGTGTACATGTGACTGAGTGTAGGAATGGTGAACATGTGACTGAGTGTAGGAATGGTGGAGTGTACATGTGACTGAGTGTAGGAATGGTGAACATGTGACTGAGTGTAGGAATGGTGGAGTGTACATGTGACTGAGTGTAGGAATGGTGAACATGTGACTGAGTGTAGGAATGGTGGAGTATACATGTGACTGAGTGTAGGAATGGTGGAGTGTACATGTGACTGAGTGTAGGAATGGTGGAGTGTACATGTGACTGAGTGTAGGAATGGTGAACATGTGACTGAGTGTAGGAATGGTGGAGTGAACATGTGACTGAGTGTAGGAATGGTGGAGTGTACATGTGACTGAGTGTAGGAATGGTGGAGTGTACATGTGACTGAGTGTAGGAATGGTGGAGTGTACATGTGACTGAGTGTGGGAATGGTGGAGTGTACATGTGACTGAGTGTTGGAATGGTGGAGTGTACATATGACTGAGAGTGGGAATGGTGGAGTGTACATGTGACTGAGTGTAGGAATGGTGGAGTGTACATGTGACTGAGTGTAGGAATGGTGGAGTGTACATGTGACTGAGTGTAGGAATGGTGGAGTGTACATGTGACTGAGTGTGGGAATGGTGGAGTGTACATGTGACTGAGTGTAGGAATGGTGGAGTGTACATGTGACTGAGTATTGGAATGGTGGAGTGTACATGTGACTGAGTGTTGGAATGGTGGAGTGTACATGTGACTGAGAGTGGGAATGGTGGAGTGTACATGTGATTGAGTGTTGGAATGGTGGAGTGTACATGTGACTGAGTGTTGGAATGGTGGAGTGTACATGTGATTGAGTGTACGAATGAAAACTGCAAATGGGTGACTGAAGAAATGGTTGATTGTAAAAATGATAGAGTGTGAAAATGGCAAAAGTTAGGAATGATGATTTTTTTTAAATGGTTGAGTGTGGGAATAATGGCTGCTTAAAACTGACTAACCCAGGCAACCCACTAAACCTAACCAGACCAATGCATAGAGGCCACTCAAATAATTCTCCCCATTTTAATGGGACGAATTATTTGCCAGCCGGAGGCTTAGGGCCCACGCAGGAATGCTCTTAAAAATAAAATGATCACGCGTGCACGAACGCCTGCTTGAAACTGTACACAGACTCAATACACACTTGAGATAAGGTAAGGTAAATGTGGTAAGGAAAACAGGTGAAAGTGGGGCTAATGATGGTGGAGAAGCCAGGGGGCCAGATTCACGAAAACACTTACGAACGTGTACATCTTTCCTCAATCTTTGACGGCTTTGGTTACATTTATTAAACAGTTTACAAGCATGAAAACTTCCCATTAAACTGTTGTTATTGTTATAAACAGCCTCCTGGGGCTTCGGAGCTTATTAACTGTTTAATATTGACCAGACCACACACTAGAATGTGAAGGGACGAGACGTTTCGGTCCGTCCTGGACCATTCTCAAGTCGATTACAATCGACTTGCGAATGATCCAGGACGAACCGAAACGTCTCGTCCCTTCACCTTCTAGTGTGTGGTCTGGTCAACATACTTCAGCCACGTTATTGTGACTCATCGCCTGCATAACTGTTTAATAATTGGAAACAAAGCCGCCAAAGATTGAGAAAAGATGTACAGGTTCGTAAGTGCTTGCGTAAGTGCTTTCGTGAATCTGGCCCCAGGTTAACAACCAGACACCTGCTGGGCCCTGTAACCACATATCCAGGAGAGTCCACATGAAGACCAGGAGACACACATCAGCAAAAGGAAGAAACGATGACGTTTCGGTCTATACTGGACCAATATCAAGGCGTGTAATTGAAAGTGAGGTTTTGACTGGCCTTGTCTGGGAGTACCAAGTGTGCGGGTTCGAATCCTCCCCCACCCCCCCCGGCTCCAAATTATTTTCTTATTGATGCATCACGTTGAAGGATTTTACTGTGCATTTGTTTTATTCTGAACGATTACTACATCAATATGATTGTTTGTGTTTCAATCTTAATTATTACAGTTTCAATCAAAATTATTACTGTTTCAGTCTTAATTATTTATGTTTTAATCTTAATTATTTTGGTTTCAGTCTTAATTATTTATGATGTAATATTAATTAATTCTGTTGCAATCTTAATGATTACTCTTTCAACTGTTCCGGTACTGCGTCTTTTTAACAGTACTCTTTTTTTTTTTAACTGTTCTCTTTGTACTCTTTCTGTAATATTTATTTCCTCTTTCAATCCTAATTACTACTCTTTCAATCTTTATTTTCAATGTTTCAATCATGATTATTTCTATGTCAATCATAATTATTATCGTTTCAGTGATAAATGTTACTGGTTGGCCATTACCGCTGACCTCACGAGAGGCGCTCCCACATATATAGCATTCCTAAACTATGTAGCTGAGCTAACACACATGTGAAAGGTGTGTTGAAAAGATGTACAGTTTCAAATT